>APFE030731154.1:139172-154327 GCA_000404065.3 Pinus taeda
ATCCACCTATCTAAGTCGAACTCATCCAATTCATCCCAAGAAATATGGTCAATCCCATAAAATCTCAAAACTGCCCTATTTCCTAGGGATTTTCTGGTGACTAGTCATGTTTGACATGCCTTGACCGGGCCTAATAAAGCTTGTTCTGGCCGAACCAAGTGGAGTTAGCTTAGTCCTAGTTCCCAAGCTGTCCATCAATGCATCAAAATCGAGCCCAAGTGTCCTACAAATAGGTCATCCACATAGCTATTACGGGAATTTCTGATTCAGTCCAAAATTGAACTTGAAACTCAATTTTCATAAAAACTTCTAGAAATTGCAAAATTAAAATTAAACACCTGAATATGCATAAAATACATCAAAATGAGATGGATGTGATGGAAAATGGATGGAAAATATAAGAATTAAGTAGGTTTCCCTAAGCAAAAATAGACCAAAACTGAGGCCCAACATCTCTCCCTTGCTGATCTTCAAGCATGTCCTCATGCTTTCCTTTGTCTCATTGATCTTCTGCCTCTGTATGCTGACCTCCCTTGCTGTTCTACCAATGGCTCTGTCCCTTAAAGATTTCTCTTGAGCTACCTGTAAAAGGATATCTATGCTTTCATATACTTCTTCTCTTTTCTTGTGGATGACTTTCTTTACCAATATATCATTCTGGATGAGCGGCTTTAGAGAAGACAACAAATAAAACGAATTTTTCAATACATTCTGACATAGGATCCATGTCCCTCTCAAATCAACAATTTTACTCAAAGCATCTAATATCCAGTTTCCCTTACATCTCATTAAAAGAATCAATTTTTTATGTCTAGGCATTCACTCTCAATTTAGCCACTGATTTACCCATGCAATCTGCAAAATATGGGTTGGAAGAACCATAAAAATATCCCAAATGAAAATGAATTTGAGAAAACTATTCCTACGGAGTCTAATTAGGCTCGTTCTGAAGAAAACCCATGTTTTCGTTTTTCAAATTTCATGTTATTTTACTCAGAAAAAGGAAACGAAAAATAGTGGCTTTCAAAAATCAAAATGCCTTTCTAGGACTGAATAAAATTTTATGATCCATTGATTGGAATTCAATTGAATTCAAATTATTCAAATGAACAATTTTCACAAATCTAAATAATCGTTTTCAAATTCACCTTCTGTGCCTTCTCAAAAAAAATGAAAGCTGGAGATTTACTCAAGGTAACCATTGCACGCAACATAACCACTCATTCATTCACTACCTTTTGGGTAATTGATTTTTGGAAAATGAAAATCAACCTACAAGGCAATCAGAATTATGCTCGGCTACATAATATTCCCCAAAAATCGAAATCTAGAAAATAAAAATCATTCTTCTCTGCCTTTGCAGCAATATTGTCCCTATTTGTCAACACTCTGCTCTTATAATCAATGAATTGATTTTCTCATTATGAACCTTGTACACTATTTTCATTGATCATTTCCATTATGAAATCAAACTGAAATTCATGTCACGCTGTTTGATAAATAAAAATGAACAAGTGTAGCTGTAACTTCGCTGCTATAGGTTTTATAAAACTATACAAAGCCCCTTATTTCATGCACAATTGAGTTCATTTCGTTTTTTAATCTCCAGCTATGTCACTATTTATTGATTGTGCAATTAAGCCCACTGCCTATGCAATTAAACTCATTGTGTAAATACTTCATTTTATTAACAAACTCAGCGATTTCATGGAGTATACCTGACTGCTGTTGAAGAAGTGGCGTGATCCCTCTATATCATGGCCCAATTACTGCATTTTCCATTTTTAAACTACATTTAAAACACCCTACGGCTTACTGATGGAAGAGTCTCAAGGCCATGGATTCTACAAATTTATTGAAAACCATTAGCAAATATGAATGCAAATCTTTAAACATCAGCCCACGTTGTGTTTTTAAAGACCCATTCCCTTCATGCATCAAACTGGAACACGGCTATTTGATCATAAAACGCATGGACAGGTGTAGACTTCGGCTCAGCAATTTCAAAAATTCACTCAAATGTTTCATTCATTATTTCAGCATGCAACCAAACCATAATAATCAATTTATTCCATGGAGAACCAGAATCACAGCTAACAACTCATTCCTCGTGCAATTAATCTGAAGATGTCATCATGCAAACACTCTACTTTATCTAATAAACTTGGCGATTGCATGGAGAATCAATTTACCTGGTTGTGATGAACTGTAGTGATTTCCTCTGCAACGTGGCTCAATTAACCTACGTTCCTTCTCATTCTCCGGATTTCCTGGAATTTGTTGGCTTATCGTGTAGGCAAGACAATTTCAATTTAAAATCTTCTCTCAACATTTCAAAACAAGAAGGCAACATGTGGCAGCGTATCTCAAAATCTACAGGTGGCAGAGGATTTTATGCATACAAAATCTGGAACATAAAATCTGGGATTTGATTTTAATTTTGATGCTTACCTTCACTGAGACTTCACCGCATAATCTGAGGGATTCTCTGCATAAATTACGGCTTGGCATTATCTCCATTAGTTTACCTACACGATCTCAACTATTTTTATCATCAGCTGTCAAAACGTTTTTGCTCTCGCATCTATCATCTTGCCTGAGCCTAAAATGACTGTGATGGGAACAAACTTATGGTTCTGAGCATCCACAATGGCAGATTTCTTTGTTGTTAATATGCACAGGGTTTATTTCTGCCTGTTTCAAAACGTTTTTACAATTTACTATAGCTGTACAGGGTCTTTTTTACCAAAACGTTTTGACCATTCGATTGTTTGGTTACTGTTCTTTGACCATTATACCGTGCACAGACCATTAAGCTTAGTTTCATATCAAATCACCATACCTTTGACTGGAATGCACTGTGGCTTTTTCTCTGTTTTTTTAAAAACGTTTTTACTATGCAACGTGATTTTTCCTGTGTTTTTTTCGAAACGTTTTGACCCATTTTACTATCCTCGAATCCGATGTGGGTTTCCTGCAACCAACCCACAATACCATCGTATTTTCTCTGAGTACTGGTTTATGTTTTATGCATTGTTTTTTATTGCCACGTTAATCTCCATAGCACAGTGATACACAATCTTCTTCATTGTTATTTCTACTTTCCACGGCTCAGAGTCTCACAATTTTTACTACGGTTATCCCTCTACAACCCCAGAATATCCTTTACAGCTAATCAGCATTGCTCCACAACCCCCAGCATTTCATAACTGCTTAATTTTTCGGGACTGTAGACTTCTTGTTGAAAATTTAACCGTTTTGTTTGCTGCTGTAATTAAAAAAAAAATATATATATATGTGTCATAAGGCCGTAATTCATTCTATTGGATGCCCATCATATGAGTATTATGATAACCTTATAAATGTGGCTAATATTTTATGCAATCCTTCACATGCATTCTTTTATTTTCTTTCAAGAACATGGGTAAATGTTTCAAATGCAAACTATGACTCTTTCAATAGAACTTATATTTTCTCCAACGTATTGAACCATGATGCACATTATTTGCATGGAACCCTGTGGATTTTGATACTATGTATCTCACTTCATTGTGAAACCTTTAAGAGTCATTCTCTCACTTTCCATCATATTGCATTTTTCATGATAACCTCAATACATAAATCATTTCAATTTGTTTGATTTGATTATTTCTCAAAATGCACCTATTCCATATGTATTGCAATATATCTCTTTAATTTTAAAATGACCATTTAGGTCATGTTTAAAATTACTTCCATGGGACTAATGCTTGCCTTGTTTGTGCAGGTTCAACTTATTGCATCCTTTTTAATCCTTTCTGCTTAGAGGAAAAATACTTAGGGTTAGGGTTATGAAATGGATATGGAATATATGAAGGGAATGTAGAATTATAAAGATAATGGCATATTAGGGTTATGGAATGAAAAATATGTACATATGTACATTGGATTAGGTCTAGGGTAAATGAAAATGTAGATATAGGATAATGGATATAGGATGAGGAGAATATAAAATATGCGTTCAGGTATTAACTCAATTTTAACAAAGTCTAGAAATTTCTACAAAAATGTAAATTTGCAAGAACAAAATTGTGCACTTACGGTATTTGTACTTCCCTATAGTATTGGATGAATGTTGTTCTTCCTTAACAATATTGGATGAAGTTGTCTTGTTCGAATATCATAGATAGATAGAAACATAGAGCTTATTTCTGCCTTCTATTCTAGCATCCTTCATTGATTTTGGTCCATTGATTGTTGAAGTCGTTCAGGTCCCTCTGCAATTGATTCATAATAACTCAGGTCCCTTCTGTCATGTACATTTTTACGCAATATATACATGTGTATGTGAACATTTCAGGTACCTCTGCAATTGATTTCAAAAATATTTCAGGTCCCTCTGCCAACAATACAAGTTCTGTCATCAATTCAGCTACATAACTAAGTTTCTTTTTGTGAACCTCCCCCCTTGCTGATGGGAAGACTTGTCCTCAAAATTTTTTTATTCTGGAGGATGATTCCCGCAAACTCAAACTGAAGAAATGGTAAAACAAAATAGAGAATTCATATTGGCCAAACACGTTGGTTTTCCGATATGAATTCGAGTTTGCATTGTGCCACATTCGTGGATTTTCACAACCAAACTCCTTTATTATTTTTGATCTTTTTCTATTTTTTTTCTTTTCTAGATGGAGGTGGGGTGTAATGGAGTTGGAAAGTATGAAAAGCTTATGGAAATAGGTTATATTGAAGTCATGAGACAGTAGTAAATGGATAGATAATAAGTCTTGGACTTCAACATGCTTGGTCATGGAGCTTAACATACAGTATGGATGATGGATCAAATCATGAACAATATGGTTTCAATATGAAAGGCTTCTTTGAAGATTGATGTGACTTGACATAGTACTGAACTTGACTGCTTCTTCTAATGATTGTCTTGAAAGTTGATGTCTTTTTGCCTTGATCTCGATCATGTTGTAGGGTTTGTGGATGTTGTTGGTCAACATTGAAGAGCAAGCTTCAAGAGTTTGAGTTTCATTGAATGAACTCAACATCAGGTGTATCTTCAGTTTTCTTTGACTTGAACATTTGTATTCATATTTTGGAATATGAATTTGACTTTGAAATTACTTCATCCATGGAGTTCACTCCTTCATTCTTCCTGTGACTTGCAAAAACATAGCATTTGCCTGCAATACAACATTAGATGATGGAGGAAGAGAGGTGTACAATCTCTCTTCTTCCAATAAACATTAAAATCATTACAAGCATTACTTAGAAAACAAGTCCAAATATGATAGACAAACATAATGCATTTATTTACCCCTTTGAGGAATGGTGGCCAGCCTAGACCTCCTAGCGGTATTTTGTTTACAAAATATTTGTTTGATATCCTATTAGAGTGATTCCAAAGCCAAGTTGAAGTGAATTCATATGGCTACATCCAGTATAAACAGGTTTTCAAAATGATTTAAAATGATATGGTAAAAATTATAAGGAGTGCCATGTTTGATAGAGCTGTTTGTTAATTTTTAACTACACCAACAGTCACTATTTGAAGCGTAACGTTTTCGATAAAGATCAGATCAATGTGATTCCACCTGGAGATTAAAGTAGATTCATTTTTGTATTTCTAGTAGAAACAGGTTTTAAAAATTCTTAGGCTTGATATCAGAAAATTGATGATGAACAGACCTAAGAGGAAGAGTTTTACTATACTGTTTTGAAGACATGCAGTCACTAAATGTGGCATATCTTATTCGTTTGACCTCAAAATGGAATGATTCAAATTGTTTCTTAAAGTAGACTTGAATATGTATCTCCCATATAAACAGGTTCTGAAAAGAAGATGATTTGGTATTTCAAATATGCCAATGAACAGTCAAGACCTAGAATTGTCACTTTGCAGATTTTTCGACAAGCAGTTAGCATTTCAAGAATAACTTTTTCATATGATACCTGATTGAAGTGATTCAAATTGATTTGGAAACCATATTCAAAGGGATATCTTCCCTATGAATTTCAGATAAAAATGTTTCCATTAGACACTTCAAATATAGGTCGTACTAACTCTATTTTCAACATTTCACTTGAGACCTAGTTTTGATTTTGATCACATTTTTATTGTGATATAAATTGAAAACTTCAAAATGGATTCCAAAACTAGATTTCAAGATATATGTAAAATAAACCATGATTTCAAAATGATCCTATATGGTTACCCAAAATAGGCTTGGTCTTACTGCATTTTGCCATGTAGTCCTTTCAAATGAATATTGAACAATGATTTGAAGAAATTGTTTGAAACAAATTTATTATGGAAGTCTTATTGTGAGTTCATTCTACTTGTTTATTTATTCTATTCTATCCTATTCTATTTTATAAAATAATTCATTCTCTCAAGTATAAGAGAATTTCCAGTGCATCCATTTTCGTAACAAGATCATAAGTAAACTCATATCCAAATTTGAAAAATATACTTTAATGTATGTTTGGACATGAAAATTTATTTGATCAAGATTTGATGAGAAAGAATGTTGAAGAATGGAGTGGTGTTGTGAGCTAATGACTAATTGAAACCAAGTTTTAAGATGATCTTTGTCTGCTTGGTTCTCATTAATTGTCATAGCACAAAACTCTTCTTGTGGTACTTGTTCAAAATCTTGTATGCACAAGGGATCGTGTGATATACTTGCTAGAAATTCTTCAATTTCTGGCTCTAATGTTTGATCTTCATTGCCCATGATCCATGATTCATTCACCTCCTCACGAAGACAGCTAGAAGAAAGTTCTAGATTCTCTTCCTGTGGATCATCTTCATGGATGTTTTGTTGCTCTTCTATCCTTTGACATAAAGATTCAATCCTAGTGAGCATTCTAAATTGAGGACAAGGACTTGAAAATAGTTTTGTGGTAGCATTCCCTCCTTCTCTAAATGATTTCTTTAACATCATTCTTTAGATCTTGTCTTGCAAATGGATTTTGTAATTATTTTTTTTATTTTATGTTTTTGTTGGGGGGTTTGTTTTGGGAAATTTACTTCTAGGATCTCTATTTCTAAGCGTAAAGAAACATAACTAAGAGAAATGCATACTAACTATATTTTTAGTGTTTTTGTGCACCTTCTATTTGACTATACTGATAATTACCTCCCCGGCAACGGCGCCAAAATGTTGGGCTAATTTATTGACTAAATTAACACAAGTATTTAATTATCAATCCGGGTTTGTAAAACTTGGAGGCAAATCCACTGTATATGGACATCAGATATAATCAAGTTTAGAAGATAAAATTTGAAAACTAAAGAAGTGCATATTAATAATTTCAATTCACCTTGCAATGAAGGAAAGCTGAAATGGCTCTTAACTTAAGAGGTCCAATTCTTCCTCAATTATTACTTGATGAATAGAAATTAGAAACTACGAGCTCTCAATAGTTTAAGATGGACAAATCATCAATGAAGGGAGGCTCTTAACTTAAGAGACCTTTGGTATTTCCCATCATAATGCATTCACCATAATGCTATCAATTGAAGATTGAAAATTCATAAGAAAACTGCTTGCATGTAATCAAGGAAAACCTAGTTTCAATCCGCCAATTTAACAGAAGGAGTGTTCAACTTGAACACCTTGTTATTCCATCTTACTAAAGTGGTGAAGAAACTAAGATTCAATAAAATAAATCATCACACATCAACCATAAACCAATCTGGAGCAAAGCACATAAACAAGTTCTAAAATAACCAACTTATGGAAAATTAAACTAGTCTAACAAAGAAGTGTACTTAGCTTGGAGTGGGGGCCCTCCACCCTTACCTTGCACACTTGAAGAAATCTCAGCTACAGCAACTTCAGTAGATCAACCAAGCATGAACAACAAATTTGAATGAAACAAGTTCTTCAAATTAGCTCCCAACTCAAATTGTACAAAAGTTACATATAAATTCCATTACAAAAGCCATCAAAGTCTTGGCTTTAAATAGAGGTTTAATGAGACAAACTAATCTATATTATCTCTAACACTCATATATACTCATATCCACCTATCTAAGTCGAACTCATCCAATCCATCCCAAGAAATATGGTCAATCCCATAAAATCTTAAAACAGCCCTATTTCCTAGGGATTTTCTGGTGACTAGTCATGTTTGACCAGCCTTGACCGGGCCTAATTAAGCTTGTTCTGGCCGAACCAAGTGGAGTTAGCTTAGTCCTAGTTCCCAAGCTGTCCATCCATGCATCAAAATCGAGCCCAAGTGTCCTGCAAACATGTCATCCACATAGCTATTACGGGAATTTCTGATTCAGTCCAAATTGCACTTGAAACTCAATTTTCATAAAAACTTCTAGAAATTGCAAAATTAAAATTAAACACCTGAATATGCATAAAATACATCAAAATGAGATGGATGTGATGAAAAATGGATGGAAAATATAAGGATTAAGTAGGTTTCCCTAAGCAAAAATAGACCAAAACTGAGGGCCAACATCTCCCCCTTGCTGATCTTCAAGCATGTCCTCATGCTTGTCTTTGTCTCATTGATCTTCTACCTCTGTACGCTAACTGACCTGCTGATGTACCTGTGGCTCTGTCCCTTTCGAATATGAAGCTACCTGGAAAAGCATATTTATGCTTTCATGTACTTCTTCTCTTTTCTTGTGGATGACTTTCTTTATCAATATATCATTCTGGATGAGCGGCTTAAGATGACAAATAAAACTTGAATTTTTCATACATTCTGACATAGAATCCATGTCCCTCTCAAATCAACAATTTACTCAAAGGATCCAATATCCAGTTGCCCTTAGATCTCCCTAAGTGAAGCAAAATTTTTTATGTCTAGGCCTTCACTTTCAATTTAGCCACTGATTTACCCATGCAATTTGCAAAATATGGGTCAAAAGAACCATAAAAATATCTCAAATAAAAATGCATTTGAGAAAACTGTCTGTCATGAGCCTAATTAGGTTCATTCTGAAGAAAACCCATGTTTTCGTTTTTTAAATTTCATTTTCATTTGCCCAGAAAAAGCAATGAAAAATAGTAGCTTCTCAAAATTTGAATGTATTCCTGAGATTGAATGATCATTTTAATTTGCAATCAATTTTTTTCTTTTCAAAATTTTTTTCTCCAGTATCCTGCTTTTAAAAACAATTGAATTGCAAGTTTGTTTAATTTCTATATTGCTGCAACACTGAGTCAATACCCTTTGTAGAAAAGAAACAAACACCTCTGTAAAAAACTGAACTCTGCTTTGAAATAGAAATACATAAGAAAAATATCTTAATGTAATCTCAAGATATTGTTCTTCTGCTCCTTGTATATTCACCATGCAAGCCAAGATTCAATAACTAATCTTCAGCACTGTGCTAATCATCATAAAGAAACTTGTTGCTCACTGTGCAATGCTTTGTATCAACCCCTGCACTGCTTTATATAAAGTCACTAAAAACAAGCAGTGCATTTCCTCAAATGGCTCGGCCTTTATATCTATGAAAACTTGAAAATCAAACAACTCTCGGCCTCATATATATATGAAAACTTTGAAAATAAAATAGCACATTTAAATAAGATGGGATTTAAATGGCTTGGCCTTTATATATATGATAACTTGACAAACAACAACGCATTTAAGTGCTCAACCTTTTGAAAGCTTTGAAAAACATCAGCACATTTAAATGGCTCACCGTTTTTGGAAACTTTGAAAAACAACAGCGCATTTAAATGCTTAACCTTTTGAAAGTCTTTGTTATACCTTGCATACCAATCCCCTGTATCAACAAAACTCACAGTCTACATGTTTGTTCACATTACAGGTTGCTTCCCTTTAAAAACATGCAACGTATCGACCATACAATCAATAAAATCAACCAAACAATGCAAAACAAAATCGGCTATATAAACACACCAAAAATCGCATTCTCGGTGCTAGAAAATATGAATCTGCCTCCTCTGTTATATAAGCTCTGTTTCAATTTGCAAAAATACACATGCGAGATTATGTTGTTGACGTGTTTTGCATGCAAAAATATGGTTGGATTGCTGCGCTGTTTTTCATAATTTGCGTGCCTTACCCAGCGCCTTGATTTATGCAAGTACACCGAATCACGTTTCCTTATCACAACTTCATTAATACACTACTGTTCATCTAACCCTTAGATTTATTAGCTTCTGGAATCAATGGTGTAGTTTTGGCATTTACCTGGCTATTGGCGAGTTCTGAGGATTGTTAAATGGCGCTCCAAATCCCTGTATTGTCGTTTTGCTGACTGCGTTATCCCGAGATTCTGGAAACCACATGGCTGTATTTCATATCATTTCTCACTTATTTGTTGACTGCCTCTTCTGCGCAATTCTTGGAGTTTGTTGGAGTGCTTTAACCACTCGGCGAACAGAAATTTCAGTTTTTAACTCATGTTAAAACCAATGCCTCTTCTCCTATTTCTTTCGCTGCTCTAGCTTATTCAATTATAGTTCCAGGCCTTTTTTACTTAGCATTTCTCCCTACGTTTTTTATGGCTCCGGCTTATTCACACGGTGAAAGGATCAATTACTGAGCTGGGTTGCATTTTAATTATGGAAAATAACATTACCTTCCAAGTAATTTTCTGTTCTGCGTCATTCATGGTTGCATCCTTCCTGTGGCCACGTTGCATAATAGTTGAGAGAGAGTGTTCTGCATAGCTGTAGCTTTGTTAAAATGCACAGGGTTTTTTAAAACGTTTTTACCTTTTCACTGTTTGGTTGTGCTCTGACCGGAATGCAATGTGGTTTTTTCTTTGTTGTTTCAAAAACGTTTTTACTATTCACTGTCATATTGACTGTCACTGTAGCTCTATTAAAACGTTTTACTTCCCTCAACTATTGGCCAATGGAATCTACCATTCTCTCAATGGCTGTGATGGCAATAAATTTACGGTTCTGAGCTTCAACAATGGCAGAGCTCTTCTTTGCTGAACGCACAGGGTTTATTTCTCTGTTGTTTTAACCGTTTCACTTATTTGGTTACTGTACTTTTGGTTGGCATGCCGTGCATAACCATTGAACTGCTGAATGGAGCTGTTTATACCGTATATCGTGCTGTTGCCACCATCCGGTTTATTATTTGCATTCATATTTGAAGCCATCCTTCTATCTTGTTGTAGCTGTCATATATACATTACCTTAATACCATGTCAATTGCATGATTCATCATTCTTCACGTTCCACTTTTTCTATTATATGAACCATACACCTCATCGTATTACCATATACTTGCCTTTACACCATTGTATCATATTGCATCTCATGCACTATGATATGTTTAATACGTTAATCATTTCGATTTTGTATTTTCAGTGCATATGATGTTGTATTACCTTTCTCACTTCCTTTCAAAAATGTGCATATATTTCCTTTTGAAATATTGCATTTATTATTTCCTTGGCACATGTATTTGAAATATTTCTCATATTACTCATAATCTAAAGTTGTGTCTGCACATGTATTGCCTTTTCATAGGTTTATTTTGTATGTTTTCTCATAATGCGCACATCCCATATGTTTGGTAATATATTTCTTTAATTTTAAAATGACCATTTAGGTCATATTTAAAATTACTTCCATGGGACTAATGCTTGCCTTGTTTGTGTAGGTTCAACTTATTGCATCCTTTTTAATCCTTTCTGCTTAGAGGAAAAATACTTAGGGTTAGGGTTATGAAATGGATATGGAATATATGAAGGGAATGTACAATTATAAGGATAATGGCATATTAGGGTTATGGAATGAAAAATATGTACATATGTACATTGGATTAGGTCTAGGGTAAATGAAAATGTAGATATAGGATAATGGATATAGGATGAGGAGAATATAAAATATGCGTTCAGGTATTAACTCAATTTTAACAAAGTCTAGAAATTTCTACAAAAATGTAAATTTGCAAGAACAAAATTGTGCACTTACGGTATTTGTACTTCCCTGTAGTATTGGATGAATGTTGTTGTTCCTTAACAATATTGGATGAAGTTGTCTTGTTCGAATATCATAGATAGATAGAAACATAGAGCTTATTTCTGCCTTCTATTCTAGCATCCTTCATTGATTCTGGTCCATTGATTATTGAAGTCGTTCAGGTCCCTCTGCAATTGATTCATAATAACTCAGGTCCCTTCTGTCATGTACATTTTTATGCAATATATACATGTGTATGTGAACATTTCAGGTCCCTCTGCAATTGATTTCAAAAATATTTCAGGTCCCTCTGCCAACAATACAAGTTCCGTCGTCAATTCAGCTACATAACTAAGTTTCTTTTTGTGAACCTCCCCCCTTGCTAATGGGAAGACTTGTCCTCAAGTCTTTTTTATTCTGGAGGATGATTCCCGCAAACTCAAGTCTTCCCATCAGCAACGGGGGAAGGTTCCTGCAAACTCAAACTGAAGAAATGGTAAAACAAAATAGAGAATTCATATCGGCCAAACATGTTGGTTTTCCAATATGAATTCGAGTTTGTATTGTGCCACTATCGTGGATTTTCACAACCAAACTCCTTTATTATTTTTAATCTTTTTCTATTTTTTTTCTTTTCTAGATGGAGGTGGGGTGTAATGGAGTTGGGAAGTATGAAAAGCTTATGGAAATAGGTTATATTGAAGTCATGAGATAGTAGTAAATGGATAGATAGTAGGTCTTGGACTTCAACATGCTTGGTCATGGAGCTTAACATACAGTATGGATGATGGATCAAATCTTGAACAATATGGATTCAATATGAAAGGCTTATTTGAATATTGATGTGACTTGACATGGTATTGAACTTGACTGCTTCTTCTAATGATTAGCTTCATGTCTTTTTGCTTTGATCTCGATCACGTTGTAGGGTTTGTTGGTGTTATTGGTCAACATTGAAGAGCAAGCTTCAAGAGTTTGAGTTTCATTGAATGAACTCAACATCAGGTGAATTTTCACTTTGCTTTGACTTGAACATTTGTATTCATATTCTAGAATATGAATTTGATTTTGAAAATTACTTCATCCATGGAGTTCACTCCTTCATTCTTCTTATGACCTGCAAAAACATAGCACTTGCTTGCAATACAACATTAAATGATGGAGGAAGAGAGGTTTTCAGTCTCTCTTCTTCCAATAAACATGTAAATCATTACAAAGATTGCTTAGAAAACAAGTCCAAATATGATAGACAAACATAATGCATTTATTTACCCCTTTGAGGAATGGTGGCCAGCCTAGACCTCCTAGCGGTATTTTGTTTACAAAATATTTGTTTTATATCGAATTAGAGTGATTCCAAAGCCAATTTGAAGTGAATTCATATGGCTACCCCCTGTATAAACAGGTTTTCAAAATGATTTAAAATGATATGGTAAAAATTATAAGGAGTGCCATGTTTGATAGAGCTGTTTGTTAATTTTTAACTAGACCAACAGTCACTATTTGAAGCGTAACGTCTTCGTTAAAGATCCGATCAATGTGATTCCACTTGGATATTAAAGTAGATTCATTTTTTTATTTCCAGTAGAAACAGGTTTTAAAAATTCTTAGGCTTGATATCACAAAACTGGTGATGAACAGACCTAGGAGGCAGAGTTTTGCTATACTGTTTTGAAGACATGCAGTCGTTAAATGTGGCATAACTTTTTCATTTCACCTCCAAATGGGATGATTCAAATTGTGTATTAAACTATACTTGAATATGTATCTCCCATATAAATAGGTTTTGAAAAAAATATGGTTAGGTATGTCAAATATGCCAATGAACAGTCAAGACCTAGAATTATCACCATGCAGATTTTTCGACAAACAATTAGTATTTCAAGAATAAATTTTTCGTATGATACATGATTGAAGTGATTCAAATTGATTTCGAAACTAGATTCAAAGGGATATCTTCCCTATGAATTTCAGATAAAAATGTTTCCATTAGACACTTCAAATATAGGCTGTACTAACTCTGTTTTCAACATTTCACTTGAGACCTAGTTTTGATTTTGATCACATTTTTATTTGTGATATAAATTGAAAACTTCAAAATGGATTCCAAAACCAGATTTCAAGAGATATATATGATTTCAAAATGATCCTATATGGTTACCCAAAATAGGCTTGTTCTTACTGCATTTTGCCATGTAGTCCTTTCAAATGAATATTGAACAATGATTTGAAGAAATTGTTTGAAACAAATTTATCATGGAAGTCTTATTGCGAATTCATTCTACTTGTTTATTTATTCTATTCTATGCTATTCTATTTTAGAAAAACAATTCATTCTCTCAAGTATAAGAGAATTTCCAGTGCATCCATTTTCGTAACAAGACCATAAGTAAACTCATATCCAAATTTGAAAAATATACTTTAATGAATGTTTGGACATGACAATTTATTTGATCATAAAGACTTGATGAGAAAGAATGTTGAAGAATGGAGTAGTGTTGTGAGCTAATGACTAATTGAAACCAAGTTTTAAGATGATCTTTGTCTGCTTGGTTCTCATTAATTGTCATAGCACAAATCTCTTCTTGTGGTACTATATCAAAATCTTGTATGCACAAGGGATCGTGTGATATACTTGCTAGAAATTATTCAATTTCTGGCTCTAATGTTTGATCTTCATTTCCCATGATCCATGATTCATTCACCTCCTCACAAAGGTAGCTAGAAGAAAGTTCTAGATTCTCTTCCTGTGGATCATCTTCATGGATGTTTTGTTGCTCTTCTATCCTTTGAAATAAAGATTCAATCCTAGTGAGCATTCTAAATTGAGGACAAGGACTTGAAAATAGTTTTGTGGTAGCATTCCCTCCTTCTCTAAATGATTTCTTTAACATTATTCTTTAGATCTTGTCTTGCAAATGGATTTTGTAGTTATTTTTTTATTTTATGTTTTTGTTGGGGGGTTTGTTTTGGGAAATCTACTTCTAGAATATCTATTTCTAAGCATAAATAAACATAACTAAGAGAAATGCATACTAACTAAATTTTTAGTGTTTTTGTGTACCTTCTATTTGACTATACTGATAATTACCTCCCCCGCAACAGCGCCAAAATGTTGGGCTAATTTATTGACTAAATTAACACAAGTATTTAATTATCAATCCGGGTTTGTAAAACTTGGAGGCAAGTCCACTGTATATGGACATCAGATATAATCAAGTTTAGAAGATAAAATTTGAA
>APFE030731164.1:0-14588 GCA_000404065.3 Pinus taeda
TTGTTTGTTCTTTCGAACTACAAGTGGAAAGATATGATATAGCTTTTTGTTTTAGGGTCAATAAAGATACAACCAACTCCAAAACCCTCTTGAGTTTGAGAACCATCAAAATATAAAGTCTAGATGTCAGTATCTACTGGGTCAGCTCCTACATTAGTAGTATGTACATCTATAATATAAATTTCATTAGCACTAGTTGGACTGCAAGGAAGGAGCTCCAACTCTATATCAAATGGTATAGGTGATGGTTGCACTTGGTAACATTCATGGTTAACCTGTAGTAAACAATTTTCGAAAATAGCTTGTGCAAAGTTGATAGGCTCATTGTTTCCTTCAAGTGTTATCACAATATGTTTCATGTAAGGTTCACTCTATACTTGAATCTTATTATTTATGCTCTTATAAGGAAGCCATAAATGTGTCTAGTCTGTAGAAAAGTATCCTTGTAGTTTGTTGGACCAGTCTCTACTTAGAAGTAAACCATAGGCTTTCGGAATGTCCACAATAAAAATATTGATGCATTGGTGAAATATATTATTTGATGATAAACGAATGATGACATTATTGAGTTCACCAATTTCCTGGACTAATAATTTATCTAGCTTTATGATTCTGACATCGATATTTTCTCATTTTGCGTTAATCTTCTTGGAAACAGATAAAGGCATGACATTTGCAGATGCACCAGAATCAATATGGAAATTATGGACATTGTAATTAAATATTTCAAACGTTAAAAGAAAAATGGGGCAGGTAGTATGAGAATTTAGATTAGTGGCATTAACCAAATATTCGAAAATGTCAAGAGACTTAGTGGACAAGCTGGTTTGAGAAGCACAAACTTATTACCTAACGAAGGTTGTGATGCAAATGATTGGATGATCATTCCATGTTGTCCTGCTATTTTTGCAAGCTCAAAGATTGAGATATTCACACAAAAAGTTTTCATATCCTAAATAATATTGTAATTGATTTCTTTTTCCTTAGGAGGTTGTACTGAAGTGTCGAGTGGTGTAGTTGTTGGAAAATCCATAAAGATGGAAGTTAAATTATTTCCCTTATTAATGGCATTAACTTATGATGTTTTCATTATTAGTAACAGATCTCTTAATTATCTTTTCTTATTGTCAAGATTAATTCCAAGCAATAAATAGAAGAATACAAGATGTAGGCACACTACCAGGAAAAAACCCCCCTTGAGGGGAAAACCCAATCACAAATTCTTCCTTCATTAGATTCAAGATGAGATGACAAATACCTTAAAATATAGACCCAAGACATCCTCCATCAAGTCATCCTTGTAAATGTGAGATCATCAAGTCATCATTATTGTGATAGCACTGAGTTCATCCCTGTGCCTGATCTGAGCTAATGAAACATCTTCTTTGAGATTTCACTAAAATATTCACTGTAGTGACATCAAAACATCCTCTTTGAGCTCCTTATTGTGATACTGGAACATCCTCTCTGTAATCTGAACTACTCACTATGGTGCCACTAAAATTGTCTAAAGAACAAGCCTTCATTGTTGTGACAACAAATTCTTCTTATCTTGTAATATCTAAATTTTTTCTTCCCTGTTGGAGTACCAAAACTACCTCACTGAAATCCAAAATTTTGTTGCATCACCGAGAGCTTATCTTGTGACATCCAAACTCCATTTCAAATGTATTCAAACTTGTCCTTATGAGATATATGCGAGCTACTCCACTGTAATTTTATGTGAAGTCTAGGCTTGTATATATAGTAGTTTCCCAATATAAATGAGTCGACATGAGTATGTTGAAGACTTGTGGCTACATACATTGAGGCTAACTTGAGTTCTATTTAAATGAATTTAACTTGAGGATAATCTATTTGAAGTTGACTTGAATAATTTGACAAAGATGCTGAGTTGATGAATTGCTGAAGAGGATGAATTGATGGAGGAGTCTTTGACCCAACAATAAATGAATTTGACAATAACCTAAAGCCTACAATGGAGGATTGACCTATAATTGACCCAAGCATGAAACCCATGCTTTAATAAGTCATTTCAATAAAAAATATTTTTCTTTTTTCTTTTGAAAAATATATCACATTTTGATTTCATGTACAATTATGAAGACTGAACCTAGTTAAATTTTCCAACACTCCCTTTTAACTAGGGAGATATTCATATTTACATATCACCAACGAGGTATATAGAAGATCTCAAACCACAAATTCTATGAATAATTTTAGACACTGCAATGCCATGGACTAGATTCTTGACCAGGGAAATATATCCATTGGTCTCTTAACAATTTAGGCACCGCAATGTCAGAGACTAGATTCCTAACCAGGGAAATCTATCTGGGTGGGAATAAGGTGGAGTCAAACTTTCAACCTCTTAGGTACCATCAGGCTTACTTTTTAACCATCAACCTAGGGACCTAGGTGTGTATCATGTTCAGAGCTCTATGACCCACACCACCCTCCCTAATTTGGGACCTAGACATCAACATAAAGTGTCGGCCAGATGTCCTCCCAGGGAATGCTTCACTCAAAAATCCTCTCCTTGATCCAGTAGATCAAGGACAACAAATCTCTCCCGATAAAATTGATCAGTAACCAACATGCTATCAAAATCTTTGAGATATTTAAACACAACCCCAATCAATAATATACTTTCACATATTCATAAACACAAACCTTCGGGGTTTTCCTAATGTTTCTTCTCAACACGATAGTCCTATCAACTGAATCTTTTGTTTTCAACTTCACATACAACAACATATCCTTCAAACTTCATTCTCCTTGCAGAGCTATGTTGTCCCTCTCAACTAGGGATATTTTCTTTATCCAAGCTCCCTCTTAAACTTAGCAAGAGGTTTTCTATCCAGGCTCCCTCTTAACATAGGGAAATCAACTTCTTATTTTCGTCATCGAAGAGTATTTCATGGCTTCCATCCTTCTTATCAGATTTAACATTATCATTCACATCATTTTTTCTTTCGACCATCTTCACCGCCTTGAAGATTGAGTACCTGCGCAACTTAGATAGAAAGTACAACCAAAACTATAGAAGCATGAAGTTATCCATATCAAAATTTTATAATAATGGAAGCATAAACATAATCAACAAGAGACTATACTTCAATACTTCAAATTCTTGCACAGGTCTTGTTACAAACCTTAAATCACATTCAAATCTCATCAAGATATCAAGCTCATTCTATCTAAGTTTTCAATATTCTTTCAATTACATGACAAGTTGTTGTATATAGAAAACCCTAGAAACAAATCAGATCAATGAATCTAGCACCTTTTAGAATTCATAAGATAGACAACTCACTAGGATTTCATACATATCCTAGATTTCATACGTGAGCTTCAACAATAAAAACCAATCATAGCTTAATCAACATCATGATTAGCATCTACTAAGTTTTGGTGTAAACCCTATGTTTCCATAAAAAAATTCTCAGCAATCACTATATAGATTCATAAATTCTAGACGATTATTAATACTAGAAAATTAAATAACTTCTAGGGTTTAGCTACTAAACCCAACATCATCCTAGACCATCAAACTTTGAATAGGGATTTTTTTCAAACCCTATAATTCATGACCATTAACACTTAGGTCAACACATATATCTATGAATTCATCAACATATCATAAGCACATCATATTCAGGCAATATTAATATGTTAGATATATACCGACCTAGAACAGACTAGGGTTTCAATCAAATGGAGACATACCTAGGGTTTCATTACTAGGACTCTAAATACATAACAAGGGTTTTTCTTATAGACCCAACCAAGCCTTAAAGATCTAGATTTTCATAACACAACAAAGCAAACCCTACTATTCCAAAATTTCAAAGGTTCATAATCTCATACAAACATCATTCAACCCTAACAAGTTAGATTTTCATGATCATACCGAAATCCCAAACATGACATCAACAACGAAAACTTCAAATAGCATTTCCCATAACCCTAAGTAGTTTTAGGGTTTCAAACACTGAAATTATCATACCCTTAGGTTAGGGTTTTCCAGAGAACCTGTCTAGGGTTCTATAAGAACAATTAAGGATGTGAGGGGAGTAGATTTCTCAAGTGATGAATCACCCAAAACAAGAATCATTATGATTCAAGATAGCTAGACATAATGATGTTATTAAAGTAATGCAAACTTTAAGAAATAAGATGAACGTAGATTGAAGAGAATTTATAAGGTGTATAGTTAAGACATACATGGAGATGTTCCTTGGCAAACCTGGTAAGGATTTATTGAAGTGCTCTATGTGTATTAAGCCATCATATTTTTATACATGTAGTACATACTTATAAGCACAACATGTGATACCAAGAACGTGATTTAATTTCTTCGGTTATATTTTCTTACATATCCATGGAGGATGGAATTCTATGAAAATTTATTCTTTTCTTTCAAGGACTTTTACTTGGAATCCTATATTACTTGTAAATCCTAGAGGGAGAGGATTAAGGTTCTAATATGTTAACTAGAAAGTACACTTCTTAATCCTAGACTAGCCATAAACAAGGATCATCAAAAAATTAAAGGATTATGTTATACGTACCTTGTGATTACATGTCTTTGATTTGATGACCTATTAGACTAGCATGTGCGTCTTGATAATACTTACTTCAATTCCTTGAGATGGTTTCTTGTGATTGTACTTGATAGACCTTCATAGGCAGCTGAATTAGGTTCCATCCCTTATCAATGTAGTGAACCCCTCACATTGTAGTGACACCAAATCATTCTCATCAAAACCTACTCATTTTTTATACCTTGTCACTTTGGTATCATCGAAGCCTTCTTCACTATATCTAGATCTTGTACCAAAAACTAATTCATAGAGATCCCACGATTTCATCATTGTATACATATCGATATCCTTTACCACTATAATTATATTGATACTTGTGATAATCTTTGAGACTGTAATGGCATCGAACTAGCCCGAAACTTCTGAGATTGTAATAGCCCAAAAATTTTGATGATTAACCTAAGCCTCTTTACTGTAAAGGTATCGAAACATGTTCCTTTGAATTATTGTCTAAATTTTTGTGTTAGTAATGTGAATTCATCATCCTTATATATAGAGTGAGTTTATATTTGTGTCATCTTCAACAAAATGTTGAGACTGTATCTTCGCTAAAATATTAATAGCCCAATCTCTAGAAAGATCCAAACTATCTCACTATGAAGTCTCTCCTTTCTTTTTGGTGTATTTAATATGTTCACTGTAATCTTAATCTCATTAGTTTTATTACCCCAGAACTGCCCTTCTTCAAAATTCCTTTTACCTTGACCATAGCTCTGATACCATGTTGGAAAATCCATAGAAATGGAAGTTAAATGATTTCCCTTATTAATGGCATTAACTTGTGATGTTTTCATTATTAGTATTATATCTCTTAATTATATTTTATTATCATCAATATTAATGCCAATCAACAAATAGAATAACACAATATATAGGCACGCTGCCAGGGAAAAACCCCACTTGAAGGGAAAACCTAGTCACAAATTCTTCCTTCATTAGATTCAGATGCGATGACAAAGACCCTTACAATCTAGACCTAAGACATCCTGCAACAAGTCATCTTTTAACTGTGAGATCATTGTGTCATCATTACTGTGATAGCACTGAGTTCATCCATGTGCCTAATCCGAGCTACTGAAACATCCTCTATGAGATTGCACTGACCTACTCACTGTAGTGACATCAAAACATCCTCTCTGAGCTCCTTACTATGATACTGGAACATCATCTCTGTAATCCGAACTACTCATTGTGCTGCTACTAAAACTGTCCAAAGAACAAGCCTTCACTGTTGTGATAGTGAATCCTTATCATCCTATAATATATATTTTTTTTCTTCTCTGTTGGAGCACAGAAACTACCTCACTAAAATCCAAACTTCTATTGCATCGTTGAGATCTTATCCTGTGATATCCGAACTCCATTTCAGATGTATCCAAACTTGTCCTTCTGATATATATGCAAGCTACTCCACTGTAATTTTATGCAAAGTCTAGGCTTGTATCTATAATGGTTTCCCAATATAAATGAGGCAACATGAGTATGTTGAATAGTTGTGTCTACATACATTGAGGCCAACTTGAGTTCTGTTTAAATGAAGTTGACTTGAGGATAATCTATTTGAAGCTAACTTGAAGACTTTGATGAAGAGGTCAAGTTAATGACTTGCTGAAGAGGATGACTTGATGGAGGAGTCTTTAACCCAACAATAAATGACTTTAACAATAACCTAAATACTACAATGGATGCTTAACCTATAATTGACCCAGGCATGAAACCCGTGTTTTAATAAGTCAATTCAATAAAAAATATTTCTTCTTTTCTTTTGACAAATATATTACATTTTGACGCCAAGTATAATTATGAAGACCGAACCTAGTTACATTTTCCAATAGTAGCTTTGTTCAATGCCTTAAGAGTGATTGAATTGCTCTTACTACTTGTGGAAGTGTTCATAGGAGGTGGAGCACTTCCATGCTTTTTCTCTGAAATCTAAGCAGGATTACTAGGTGGTAAAATATTTCTCAACAATTCCCTTCTAAGATGTTTCCCAGAAACCAGTCCTTTTCTCCTCAAGTTATATTGATTAGTTTCTTGTTGCAGACAAGCTTCACTCACTAGGGTTTCATTAGTGCTTTGTTCATCAGCTTTGAATATAAAATCAAACGCAAAAATTGAGTCATCAACACCTAAATTTTCCTCTGCCATTGTTGCTTCACTTGCTCCTTCGGTCTACTCAAATTTCTCTTTTACTAACAAAGTTTTTTACAAAATTGGCCACCATATCGTTCATGTTATGATTCCATTGTGGATATGTTTTCTCCAAATGCCTCTCGTGATGGAAAGTAAAAAAATTATCCATGCCCAAGCTTTCAACATTGTAGCTTTGGGAAGACTTGGTTGGTTGATTATTATTATGGTTCTTAACAAATGGCGGCTTGAAAATCTTATTGTTGGTAGATGCCTCCTTTTACCTTCTCTTTAGTTCGAATACTTCATTAGTGAGAAACTTCAAAGACTTAGCCAAGATTTCCATATCAAGAGAATATTTCTCTTTGGTTTTGGTAGAAGAGGCCTGAGATTTCTTACTAATGTCTTAAGAGTATTTAGAATATACTTGATCATCAATAGCTCAAATAGAATGCAAGTCTTTCTCCACAATGATTTCTTCTGCAAAGTTCAAGGTCAATGTTTCCTTTGCATCTATTTTAACAAACACGGAAATGTTATTAGGCAAGGTAGGGATGTAATAATATTTGGTAATAGAATGATGTGGTTGAAAATCGGTTAGTAAATTATTCAATAAGTGTGTAAACCTTTGATTAATATCATTTTCCTTTTCTTTTTCCCCATATTAATATTTCCAAGTTCCTTGAGTAACATGGCATGGGTTTTATCATCGAAAAAATTATTTAAGAACAAATTTTTGA
Organism: Pinus taeda; assembly: GCA_000404065.3. Lineage (NCBI taxonomy): Eukaryota > Viridiplantae > Streptophyta > Pinopsida > Pinales > Pinaceae > Pinus > Pinus taeda. The sequence continues at coordinate 7,478 of APFE030731164.1, forward strand.
ACTCCCTCTAGTTATGGATTGAATTAGGTGGAGGGTTACGATACCATATTGATGCCCTACCCTCCAGACTGTACAGGAAAATTATACAAGAAAAATCATTGTAACATACCTCTAGCATTCACAAATGCATGTAGAAATCATCAATGTGGTCTTGAGCTTTCGTTTTCTTATTAGGATCAAACTTTGAGAGTAGCTTTTTTGGGTGCTTAGGAATGTAATGGAGATTTCCTGTAAGAGAAAGATGCCCTTGGTCCATCCAATCCAATTGATCATCATCCATGCCTTAATTTTTTATCTCCTCTTCACTTTTCATATCTTCATTCTCATTCGGTTGTTCTTTATCATTGGGTTGCTCATTATCACTTCATTATTCATTATCTGTAAAATGAAAGTCCTCCCCGTCACTTTCCAAAATTTCCTCAATGGGTGGTGTATCATTCTCTTGATGAAGAGATATAGCTAAATAATCAAGAGTAGTAGTAACTAAATCTTCCACTAAAGAAACTAGAACACCACACTGAGTTGTCTCTTTCTTAGAGTGCTTATTAAGAAGAATAGCAGTGACAGGAAATATTCCAAGTGATTTTTCAAATCAACGAGTAATAGGCCGAAACTCCTAAAGTTCATCATAGGTAACCTCAAAAGCACGTTCTGGAATTTGATCTAGATATTTTTATTTCTCACAAATATGAGTTGTAGTTGGAATCAGGTGATTTCTTCCTTGGATGGAAGGTTCTTTGTTAGAATGTAGTGAGTTGTCCGCCCTAAAAGGGTTTCCCTCCTTCTAACGCCAGAATTTTGATGGTGTTGGAAACCGCCAACATACAAGGGGTCTCCTCAATATGAAGTCCCAATTAGACCTCACATCATTTGGTGTAAGATACCCATCCATAATATGGCCCAGCTGTCATAATCTTAAGGATTTTCCTTGGTTGCAATAGTTAGCATAAGAGAGCAACACACATGTACTTTCAAATGAGAAAATAAGTAAGCCTTATGAAATGTTCAATTGCAATATGTTTGAGGTTGTTTCACTAGGAGGGAAAAGAAAGTGAGTCTTTAGAAGAAAAGTAGTATTATTATCCCAATAAAGACACGCACACATACATATGAAAGAATTGTTAACCATCTAGCTAAATAGTTCACATAGACATAATTATGATTAAAGCAATATGACACACATTCAACAACATAAGAACCAAAGCCAATGGAGTAGTTCAGTTTCTTTAGTACATAAGAACATAAACATATACTGCAAACATCTAAAGAATAGTCTTACAATATTCACCATACAAAAATCAAAATATAAATTCTAGATGTCAATATCTATTGGGTCAGGTCCTACACTAGTAGAATGTACATCTATATTACAAATTTCATTAGCACCAGTTAGACATGAAGGAAGGAGATCCAACTATGTATAAGATGGTATATGGAATGGTTGTGCTTGGTAACATATTTGGCAACTATAGAAAACAATTTCCCAAAATAGCTTGTACAAAGTCGTTTGGCTCATTGTGTCCTTCAAACATTGTCACAGTATGTTTCTTGTAAGGTTCACTCCCTACGTGAATTTAATTATTTTTTCCCTTATAAGGAAGTCATAAATGTGTCCATTCTATAGAACTTACCGGGTGGGTTGGCTTTGTTAGAGTATTCTCTACTTGGAAGAAGACAATAAGCTTTGAGAATGTCCACAATAATAATATTGATGCATTGGTGAACTCTATCATTTGATGATACACAGATGATGGCATTATGAGTTCACCAGTTACCTAGACTAATGATCTATATAGCTATATGTTTCTGCCATCAATCTTTTCCCATTTTGCATTAATATTGTTGGCGACGGATAAAGGCATGACATTTACAGATTCATAAAATCAATGAGGAAATTATGGACATTATAGTTAAATATTTCAAACGTTAAAAGAAAAGGGGGTAGGTAGTTTGAGCATTTAGATTAGTAGCAATAACCACATATTTGAAAATTTCACGAGACTTACTAAACAAGGCTCAAGAAGAAAAAACTTCTTTACTTAACGGAGGCTATGATTCAAATGCTTGGATGATCAGTTCACATTGTCCTGCTATTTTTGTGAGCTCGAAGATTGAGATATTGGCAAGATCCATTTTCATATCCTCAATAATATTATAATCGATTTCTTCTTCCTTAGGAGGCTATGGTGAAGTGTTGGGTGGTATATCTTTGTTCAATGCCTCGGGAGTGACATACTTATTCTTATTACTCGTCAAAGTGTTCATAGGAGGCAGAGCACCTCGAGGCTTGTCTTGTGAATTCTGAGTAGGATCAGTGAGTGGTAAAACATTTCTCAGTAATTTCCTTCGAAGATCTTACCCAAAAACCTGTCCTTTGCTCATCAAGTTATATTTATTAGTTTCTTGTTGCAGAGGAGCTTCACTCATTGGGGGTTCATTAGCGCTTTGTTCATAAATGTTGAATATGACATCAAATGAAAAAATTTAGTTAGGAGCACCTAAATTTTCCTTTTTCATGGTTAGTTCACTCGCTCCTTTGGTCTACTCATACTTCTCTTTTGCTAAAAAAGTTTCTACGAAATTGGTCACCATAGTGTTCAAGTTGTGATTCCATTGTGGACATGTTTTCTCTAAATGCCTCTCCTGATGGAAAGTACAAAAATTATCCATTCCCAACCTTTCAACATTGTACACAACATTAGAGCTTTGTGTAGACTTGGCTAGTTGATTATTATTATCTTTCTTCATGAATGGAAGCTTGAAAAACTTACTACCGATAAATGACTCACTTGACCTTCTCTTTAGTTCATTTACTTCATTAGTGAGCAACTTCAAATACTTAGCCAAGATTTCCCTATCAAGGGAATATTTTTCTTTGGTTTTGGTGGAAGAGGCTTGAGATTTCCTACCAATGTCTTTGGAGTCTTTAGAATCATCCTGATCATCAATAGCTCCAATAGAACACAAGTCATTCTCCACAGTGATTATTTCTGCAAACTTCAAGGCAAATGCTTCCTTTTCAGCTCTTTTAACAAACACAGAAATGTTAGTAGGCAAGGAAGTATTGTAATAATATTTGGTAATAGAATAATGTGGTTGAAAAATAGTGGGGAAATTATTCAATATTTGTGTAAACCTACAATTAAAATCCTTTACCTTTTCTTTGTCCCCCGTCTTAAGATTTAAGAGTTCCTTGAGTAACAAGGCAGGATTTTTATCGTTGACAAATCTATCTAAGAATTACTTTTTGAACTCCCTCCAATTATGGACTAAATTAGGTGGAAGAATTTGATACCAAACTGATTCCCTACCCTCTAGATTGTATAGGAAAAATTTACAAGAAATATCATCATAGCATACCTATAGCATTCGCAAATGCATGCAAAAATAATCAATGTGGTCTTCAACTTTCGTTTTCTTATCAGGATCAAACATTGAGAGCATATTTTTCGAGTTTTTAGGCATGCAATGGAGATTGCCTAGAAGAGAAAGATGCGCTTGGGCCATCCAGTCCAATTGATAATCAACTATGTATTCATTTTCTATCTCCTCTTCACTTTTCGATTCTGAATAATCTTCTTCTTCATCGTTCATATCTTTGTTCTCGTTTGACTGTTCATTATCATTGGGTTTCTCATTATCACTTGGTTTTTTGTTATCTTTGAAATGAAGGTTATCCCCATCACTTTCCATATTTTTCTCAATGATTTATGGATTGTTCTCTTGATGAAGGGATATAGTTAAATCATCAAGAGTAGCAGTAACTAAATCTTCCATTGAAGAAACTAGAACACCACGTTGATTTATTTCTTTCTTAGAGTGCTTATGAGGAAGAATAGAAAAGATAGGAAATATGCCAAGAGATTTTTCATATTGACAAGAAATAGGTTTAAACTCCAGAAATTCATCGTAACTAACTCAAAAGAATGTTCCAGACTCTAATGTCGAGATTCTTCTTTCTTGGAAATATGATTTGCACTTGGACTTGCGTGATTTTTACCTTGGATAGAAGGTTATTTGCCAGGATGTGGTGATTTGTCATCCATAAAAGGGCTTCCCTCCTTCTAGGTCCAAAATGTTGATGGTGTTGAAAACCAACAACATATAGGGGGTCTCCCTGATATGAAGTCCTAATTATACCTTGCACCATTTGGTGTAGGAGCCCCATCTGGAATATGGCCCAGTTGCCACAATATTAAGGATTTTCCTTGGCTACAATAGTTAGCATGAGAGAAACACGCATGTACTTTCGAATGTGAAAATAAGTAAGTCTTGTGAAATGTTCAATTGCAATATGTATCAAGGTTCTTTCACCGGGAGGGAAAAGAAAGTGAATCTTTAGAAGAAAAGTAATAATATTATCCTAATAAAGACACACACACATACATATGAAAGAATCATTAACCATATATATAAATAGTTCACATAGGCATGGTGATCATTAAAGAAATACAACACACATTCAATAAGATAAGCACCAAATCCAATGAAGTAGTTTATTTTCTTTAGTACATAAGAATATAAACATATATTGCAAACATATAAAGAATAGTCATACAATATTCATGATTCATGCATGAAAGTGTGTTGGCTCAACGAGCTTTGATTATTAAGTGAAAGTTCTAAGATACATTGTTACAATTAGACACCACTAGCCCCTATAATGGAGCATCGAGCCACTACTTACTCCTCAAAAGAAAAATATTCTATGCAATGCCTACTTTGACAAGCTAAGGTGAAAAGTCCTTTATTTGAGTAATGAGGCTTATTTTATAACAAAAGGAATGACCTTTCATATCCCCATGACTCTTGGACTACCCACATGACTCTTGGACTTCTAAAATGACCTTTAGACTTCTACAATACCTTTGGACATTTCCCAGTGACTCTTTTGTCCATATGTGACTCTTGGACTTTTCAAATATTTTCATTTACAATGTTTTCCCAAAATACATAATCATTTTCCACATCATCATGTGGCAACAATGAGACAAGTAATTGAAATTGATGAATTAGATTTCAGTGACTTGCAACATGAATTTCTTTGAGAAGTGAGGACATTGTCACTATGTCTTTAATACTTGCCACAAAACTTTCATGGTAGTTTCTCTACCCTCCAAAGGATCTACATAGGTTATGGAGTCCTCATGGGTAACTTTGATTGTCATAATCCAACATTTCTTCAATTTTTGTAACATGGTGCCTTTGTTCCTTTGTCTTCAAGAATGCCTCCTTGGACAACTTCTCTTGAAAGATCCCCTCATAAATCTTCTTCCATGCTTACTGTGAACACCTAAAGGTAAGGATTACTCATGGAAAACAAACATCTATCTAGAAATATCCTACTATACTATGATTCATGCAATTTACCAACTATGGAACAAAAGTGGCAAGGGAGAGAGAGGAAAATATTTTTGGCATAAAGCACACTTGCAAGAGACAAGGAGGCAGGGACTACTCATTGAGACTATGCCATGTGTATCTCTAGAAGATGGGGAGGCAAGGTGAGCGCATGATACAGTCGGAAGATGAAAGGGTAGAAGGTATGCTCTCTGGGACTAGCCATGAGATAAGGAGGAATTCCAGGGCCAGAAAGAGGTTGTAGGATGTAGTTCTAAGGCACAAGGAGAGGCACCACTACTCACTAGAAGTGTGTAGCGCATAACAATGGGAAACCAAGGGCAAGGTTAGCACAGGGAGGTTAAATAAGAAACAAGGAGAGGGTTCTTATTTAATAGGATTGTGTAGTGAATAGGAGAGAGAGGGAAGGCTTAGGGTAGCATTGAGTGCATCTCTAGCTGACAAAGGGGGGTCACTACTAGGCTCTAGATGTGTGTAGTGCACTCTTCCTAGCCTAGAGGGAAAGTTGCAAGGTCAACAAAATGACTAAGTATGGAAGAGTGAAACATGGAAAAACATAATGAGTTAGGGGTATGATCAAGTTTTACACATCTCAACTTATCAATAAACCTTAGACATGATTCCTGTCCAAAAAAATTATCCAAGTGAAACAAGAAAAACACGAGCAATTGTGACACATAAGTGTCGTTTTGTGACTAGAAAGTGTGCTATGTCTCAAAAGTGTTCTATAGCTACTCTCAGTGATCTCACGACACTTAGGAAGGGACATGGACACTTGAAATATGTGTAAAAACATAAAACGACACTTGATGACCAAAAGTAACACTTCACGTGATGGAAGGTAGGCTCCAAAATTCATACATAGCTAAAATTTTAGAAGGTGTTGTAACAGCGACAACAAGCTACAAGTGCATGTCTTTTCCCTTACATAACATAATTTTTCCCTCCTGCTCTTCCAAGACATCATCAATGTTTTCCATTCAATTCATGTGCTCCCAAATCGAATCAAATAGTTATCGGTACAATATCATCAAACAAGTTATCTTAACTGCTATTTTTCTAGCCTCTTCACATACTTCTACAATATGTCCTTTTAGGAAGCCAAACCATATTCCATCATTATCAGAGTTTCTATTCCATCAATGTCAGAGTTGTTAAATCACAATAGCATTTAGTCAAGGTGTGGGATTCTTTGTTATGAAACCAGCTCACAAAAAGATAGAAAAGAGAGGTCAAGGCCTTAGAATTTAGCCTCTTCGAGGGGGCAACCTCCTTTACATTACACAAATGAACAATTCTTGGATGATTCAAATGACAAAACCTCTTTTTTATATATAGGAGTCTAAGGAGTCACAATATAACCCAGCCGACCTAACAATAATAATATAAAGCCACAAAAATAACAATAGAGGGATTATATGGGGCACAGTAATAACAAAATGGCGACAATAGGGGCACAACAATATTAATAAGGGATACAACTATAATAGTAATGAGGTAATCACTAGTATTATAGGGACCCAACATGCCCCTCTCCTTCAAAAAAGCGTTGTCCTCAACGCTTGAGTAGTTTTGGATGCTTGTGTATAAAATTTTCATCCTCCCATGTGGAATCTTCAGCGGATAAGTTCTTCCACTTGATAAGATACTCCAAAATTGATCGATTTCGTAACTGTCGAGTTCTTGTTTTTGTGACTGCTTCTGGTTCCAATATAATTTTTCCTTCCTCGTCAAGTTCTGGAAATATTGT
>APFE030731197.1:0-80285 GCA_000404065.3 Pinus taeda
AATACCTATCATCATGTAGTATATAAAAATGTCAATATACCTTGAAATAACGTCATAATACCTATGCATATCGCTATTATCGTATAGATGCCTTATCACTATAAGAACCATATGTACATCATTATCTTCCTATCATGATAGCATGAAACATCGTCAATATGTTTTCATCAAGTTGTCAAGTACTTTTCAATAATCAGTTCGACTTCTTTCTACAAGGTAGTTGACCAGTTACACCAATGGTATAATCATGTAAGTACATCTTTAAATTTGATATGAGCCTTATCATTTTGAGTCTTAATCTCTCATCATATATTCTTCCTTCCCCAAGGAAATTTTTGGTAAAATTCATTGTTTAAGATATTACGAGTGATACCATCATTATTTAAATCATCTATCTCAAAATTAAAAATCCCTTGATTTTACATCCATTTATCCTTTGGCTTACTGATTCCAATACCGCTATATGCAATCGCATATAAACATTTTTTCATCGTGATTTAATTTTATATCATGCTTAATCTACTTGCACGAGGATTTGTTGATCCATGTTGACTCAATTAACACTTCATCCACAAAAATATTTTCTTATCTTGTCAAGTTCGTAAAGTTCGTATCTCAATACCACTTGATTGCTTTATCATAAATTCAGTTTCCTCAAGCTAGGCAAAAGACTCTTTCTTATTAAATAGTATCATTATTTTCGATTTTGAAACAGTTGGAAACACTACTACCATCATTGTCCATGAGAAACTTAAATATGAGGTGTTATGTGGAATCCTTCAAGGTATCCGTATAAAATTTCTAGCAACATTCCTTCCTATGTCTTCCTTGTTTATTATCATTTGGTCATCATGCAACTTCATACCTTCACATCATTATGACCATTACCAATCATGTTTCTAGCTCTATTCATTAATACCTTTAAAAGAACTTTCTTCTTGATAGAACATCCCTTCCTTTCCTCCTAACCGATATTCATAGATATATATTATTATTATTTTTTCTCCTTGTCTTGATTTCCTACTATTCCATGTCCACTGGCTTCAAAAATGGAAGTTTCTTCACTTCATTCTATTTTATTAAATTGACTTGAATTTCTCATCTCCAATCATTGTGTTTTTCCTCCTCTCCTATAGCACTGATATACCTTGGAAATGTTGTTACTATTTCCAACTTGGGTAATATCTGCTAAATAAATTCATTAAGATAGCTACCAAATGTAATCCTCTTATCAACATAATAAAATTACTTGATCATACGTCTTGCTATCCCTAGTCCATTCATATAGTTATTCATCTATGGAAAACTTTTCAATGGGGTTTTCCCATTAGATGGAAAATTGTTATAGATGTTGTCACGCACACAACTTATCTTTTCCAATCATTTTATCATACCGTCCAAGTTTCCTAAAATTATTACCATAATTATTCAACTTCATTGGTTGATTGCCAATATTTTCTTCTTTATGTGCATCATCCCTAGATCGACCTTATAGTGACACTTTTAGAGTACCAAGTTATGTTTATACCAAATCCTTCCATTATGTTCCAAAATACCACAATACTCTTCTTTTATGTTCCAAAATAGGTTGTCTCTTCTTACTGATTTATTATCTTTGTTGTGATACTTCTTCTTTACCACCTTAATTATCTGATCCAAGTTGGGCATAATCACATGAACTATCCTTAGTTCTCATTCTTAAAAATTTTGCAAGTTTCTCCTTTCCATTTTTCTTTAGACAACTTTAACCTTGAATCACGAACCTCGTGTAACATTATACTCAACATCTAAACTGAAATCCAAGTCTATACGATTTGCCACTGAGACTAACATATACCATCATGTAGCTTGATGATGTTTAATATACAAATGATATGAGTAGTAAATGAGCAAATACATGTAATCTGCATGGGAATTGCAATGAAAAATTAAATTTATTAGAAGATCATATTGAGAGAGTTGTGTTCTTGCAATAATAGACCAGAGAAATGCCAAGCAACTGTTATTGCTAAAGGACAGTGAGAACAGCAATCCAACCCAAATAATTAGTGAATAGTATGATCAACATTCAAGGAATGTTATCTCTATGTTTTTAGATCAAATTGAATATATGCAAGTGAACAACGCTCAACTAAAGGTAATAAGATATCATAGTTTATCCATTGTGAATTGGAACAGATTTCACTATTTTAGAGCACTTTAATTGGTGACAAATTTCAACTTCAATTATCCAAATACTTCAAGTGCTATGTAAACTGTGTAGTAAAACGAACCAGTGTGAGTAGTTACACCAGCATTAAATATTTGTTACAAAAAAAACATGCCAGTATACCATTTCAATAGTGCAACTTTTCAGAGAATTATACATCGTCGATTATGGGTAGATTATCACCATCCAAGGTTACAAGATTATATATTTTTCCAATGACTCAATGAGTCATAATAAAACTATATCTTTAATTATGTGACTTATTTAGATTTTCGCTTTGTTATATGGTTGTAATGGAGAGAACCGTTGTAGTTGATTATAGCACTTTTTATATTTAGAAAATGATAAGAGGACAATCAACGCAAGAAAATGAGATAGTGGTTTTACCATGTAATGAGATTCTAATGCGAACAGAGGACTAAAGAATCTTTTGTCTATAATGATGCATGAGAAAACCAATGAGGAACTAATGAATGCATCAAACCTTAAGTTATACCAATGTTATTCTGTTGTCAAGAATCCGATTGTTGTAGCTTATTGCCAAGAATATATCAGTTCTTAGATAATTGGATAGCTAATTAAAGAAAAACTGCAATGTGATGTGAGTCACTAGATGATCCAATCAATCCACTAATTCACTTTTCAAATGATCACTGAATGCAAGATAAGGAGCACTAATGATCTAGATTCAAGCTTGGTGCCAATAAATATCTAATTAACTTATTAACATTAAATTTAAATCAGAGTGGCACTTACCTAGCCAAATAACATATAATTAATTAATTAAATTCAAACTATGAAGAGTGCTTACCTGTGCTTACTTGTGGTAGAAGTAGGCTCACTGCAACAAGGTTTTGGGGACGACTCTCCACCCAACCATAAGCTCAATTGCGCAAGGATTTGCTACAACTGGCCACCCCCGAGCGCTCAATCAACATTCTACTGCCAGTGACTCCTAAGTCTTAGAACACCATTCTCTCAAGAGAATGAAAGATAGAATCTTGGAAAGATGGAATGCAAGAATGCCTCTCATCTTCCTCACCATCTATTAAATAGAACAACATTGGAAGGGGAACCACATGCACACACTCCATGTGTCTACATGCAACTTGTTTTAGCTTTCTTGTTTTATTTCTTTACTTTTCTTTTGATTTTAGCTTTCTTGTTTTATTTTTCTTTTTGATGCTTTACTGATTTTTTTTATTGTTTTCTTTGTTTATTTCTATTTATTTCTTATTTAGAGCTTAAATTAGTTATTACTATTTTATTATTTTTATTTATTTTTTTGTATATTTTTAATATTCATTTATGATTTATTATTATTATTTATTATTAAGTGGATTTATTATTATTATTTATATTATATTATTATTATTTATTTTGTATTTATTTATTATTTTTATTTTTTTATATTATTATTATTATTATTTATTATTTATTATTTACTATTAAAGGGAGGGATATTACAAACCGCAGGTGTTAGTCAATGATCACATCACTAGAGATAAGGATCCACGATAGGTGGTTAGTCCATGTCGCAAAACACATGGGGCTCATTGGTTTATCCAATGTCCAACATTCTCCCCCACAACGTGAGCCAGGCGTGTATCGAAATCATGACCTACGTTATGATACCACTTCTTGGGAATCATGATTGTCCTTAAACCAAAACCCACAAGTGTTATTCAATGACCGCAATGCCAGAGACAAGGATCCACGAGAGGCTGTTAGTCCATGTCACAAAACACATGGGGAGCATTGCTTTATCCAATGTCCAACATATGGTCCTTTAGGCACAAGATTTCTCTATTATTTCATGTTGGTTCTTCGTAAGATTTTATTTTTCTATATAATACTACCTAAGCACCCACGGGGATTTGAACCAGTGACCTATCGTAAGGAATGCCTTAATAGTACACCATTCACCGTCAATCCAAAGCCCCATGGGCTTGGTTCTTCGTGAGATTGATCTTTAAGATCTTTATATTTATTTTCTGATGCCTTGTTTTTTGGCTAAAGTTCTGCAAGTTCCTCCTTTTAATTTTTTAATTTGTGTATGTGTATTATCTGAATATTCTTCCATAGTAAACAATTTCCAACATGTCAGACAAAATGTTGTGTGATTTTTAAAAATTTATTAGTACTCAAACTTTGTTTTACAAATTGGACATTTATTTCAGAATGTCACTTCATTTATGGAACTCATCTTCTGTTTTTTTTGGCTTCTTTTCTTTTTTTCCTTGTAATGGATAGATTTAAAATATTTTTTTTTAATTTAATAATGACAAATTCTTAACTAATGCCCTTCCTTTTATTTTTTAACCAAAATAATATTGTATTGTTCTTTTCCAAACTTAGTATTATTTACTAGCTTGATACCCCCTCTTGTAGTTATTAAATAATTTCTTTCTCTCTTTCTTTCTTTCTTAACACTTAGTTCTTCTCCCATGATTTTTTCCCTTAATTATATCACCAAGTACTTATGATTTTAATATAATTATATATTTGTCCAAACTTAATATTAAATGTGTCATGAATCTTCAATGGTTGGCACCTTTGGATTATTTTACCTCTCTACTCAAGTGAATTCTCCCATGTCATGTTGGACATTAGAGAAACCAATGCTCCCCATTTGTTTCGCAACATGGACTAATTTCCTCTTGTGGATCCTTATCTCTGGCAATGTGATTGTTAACTAACACCTGCGGGTTTTGGTCTAACGGAAATCGTGATTCCCAACAAGTCGTATTAGAGCGTAGGTCACGAGTTTGATACACACCCAACTCGCATTAGGGGAGAGATTGTTGTACATTTGATAAACCAACTCTCGCCATGTGTTTCACAATGAGGACTAACCGCCTCTTATGGATCCTTATCTTTGGCAATGCAATCGTTGACTAACACCTGCGGGTTTTGGTCTAATGGAAATCGTGATTCCCAACACGTCAAACTCCACAGCTATACTATAACACATTCTTTTATCTTTTGACTCATGTGAATATAGTTTGTAACCTTTGTCAAAACCCTTCCAATTAGCTAATGAGATGTATAGGTTGTTGTACCCTAGTGATTGGCTGATTGTAAGTGGTTATCGGTGAAATTTTGTTTGGCGCGAGTGAAATTTTGTATAGCAGTTGTTGGTAAGCGTATGGTCGTAGTGGAAGGAACAACAAGTTAGAAAACCAACCAGACGGTGATGGTTCGACAGTAAAGCAGGGACATGGGTGGCTATAGAAGGTAGATGACACTTGGTGGGTGAACGGATGGTGACTTGGGGTGAAACAAGGGTCTGTCATTGGCTGAAGTGGGAGCTATGTAGACTGTCGGATAGGGTTGCGTTTGTTTTTTTTTCATATATATATATACTTTTTTATAATATATTTTGAATTTATTTTATTTTATTTTATGTTTCCAATGGCCAAAACCCTAACAGTAAAATGGAGAGCCTCCAACACTTTTTCTGGCTAAAAGAATCACACAAATGGAAATGAAATTTGTCAAAGGATTGATGGCCAAACCCTAGAATCGGAAAATGCAGCTCTAATACCAATGTAATGAGCAAGGTTCATATATGCAATGGAATATTCAGAATATCTAGAATATGTAAGTATCAATTATAAGACAAGTATTTATATAGAAATGTTTGAATGCAAGAGAATATGATATATTATGATATGAGATGATATGTTTACAAATGAGGGTCTGCTTATATACCTAGACAAGTGCCCCTTCATGAACGAACATGTCCTTTTAGACATGCCTCTTTAGTAACTAATTATATTACAATGATTATATATATATATATTATATAGATATATATCATTCAAAGTGAGACAAAGTATGGTTACAGTTGAGCAAGGAGAGGCTACAAGGTGCTGGTAAGAATATCAAGGCTCTGTGATTAGTCCCATTGAGATATTGGAAAAGGTGGGAGATACTGTCAATAGACTCAGTGTACCTCCATACATGCACATTTTACTCACTAATTAATGTAGAGAATCTGAAACATTATTAGCCTTCCATGTTGGATCAAGAAGAGGTGAAAGTAATATCTTTTATAGAGGATTTAGCGAAAGAGGATACAATTTTGCGAAAGAGGTCCAAAACTATAAGATAAGGGAAGCATGACCATTGGTATATTGGGTTGAAAGGACAACTTCCATGCAAATATAAATGGTACTCCAAGGAGAAGGTAGAGGGAACATTTTCTCATCTCATATAGTAAAATTTTTTGGGGACCAAAAACCTCCCAAAAGGTGGAGGTATGATCTAGATTGGATCAATATATTATTTCATCCATCTCGCTTCTTTTAGAGTGGAAAATCCGGAGGAATCAACTTGTAGGGTCATTTTTTTCAACATTCCTGGTTTGAAATTTTTTGGGTAGAAAACTTTATGAGCCATTGCTTCATAACAAAGATCAAGAAATCAAGATTGGAACTTATTGTATTCCATTTCTTTCTTCATCCAATGCTCCAATAGAGGATTCACCTTTTACCCATATGATTGATTTTACTTCTTCATTGTAATCATTATATTTTTCCTTCTCTTTACATGCTATATTTTGGCCTCTGTAACATTTTGTAAGAAACTCAAATTGAGGAAAAGATGATGACTATGATCAACCTCTCATGACACTACTTGTTTTCTTGAAAAATATTTTGGAGATGCGAAAAACATTTATTTTACTCAAAATTCTAACTATATATCATATTTTGGTTCAACAAAATTTCTATCAAAATTAAACTTCTTGTAGGAGACAAACCGGAAATTTTCATAAAAATATGTATTTTATTAATAATGAAAACGAATTGATGATTTATGGGATGAGAGGCTCAGGCTTAAATACAGCCCTACATGCCTCTTGGTGAATGGGCATGATCTTTTATCATTCCCTATGCCCTAATTAAATAAATAATTTACAAAATACTTAATTTTTATATAGCATTTCCTTCCTCCCAAAAAGATACTTTGTCCTCAAAGCATACATAACGAGGGATGTTGTTGAAGAAACGCTTCAGTCTCCCAAGAAGCTTCTTCTTCTGGTAAGTCCTTCCACTTGATCAAGTACTCTTTGATTACTCGTGATCGAAGCTTCTTTTCCCTCATGGATATGATACCTTCTGGTTCTAAAATGACCCTTCCTTCATCATATAAGGATGGAAGCATTGTTTGTGTTGATTGATGGTCACCAAGTGCCCTTTTAAGGCAGGATACATGGAAGACGTTGTGGACACGACTTTTATCCGAAAGGCTTAAACTATATGCAACTTGGATGATCCTTTTGTTGATTTGGTATGGTCCATAGAAATTTGGTGCCAATTTATTTTTTCAATTTTGTTTTAAGGACAACTATTTGTATGGATGGAGCTAGACAAATACCCAATCTCCAACTTCAAATCCTCTCTCAGTTCTATTTCGATCAGCTTGTTGTTTCATACGATTCCTTGCATTATTGAGATTTCTTTTAGAGTTTGGATGACTTTTTGGGTTTCTTCGAACTGGTTTTTAAAAGTTGGCAGCTTTATCTTGATGATAGCAAATTCCTTTCATTTCGAAGGTTCGTAATCGTACAAAGCTTGAAAGGGAGTCATTTTCGCTGATGTGTGGTAAGTGGAATTGTACCACCATTCGACAAGATGTAATCATTGAGCCCACTTGTTTTGTTTGTTTGTGGCATAACAACACAGGTAGGCTTCCACACATTTATTGACAACCTCAGTTTGGACATCTGTTTGAGGGTGGTAAGCAAAATTCATGTAGAGGTAGGTTCCTATCTTATTGAAAAATTCCTTCCAAAAATTACCCTTAAATTTGGCATCTCTATCGCTCACAACAACCTTGGGAAATTGATGTAATTTGTAAACATTTTCGCAAAATATTTCAGCGATTTGTTTTGCTCAATCTAATTTCCTCATTGCAATAAAGTGAGCATACTTGGTGAGTCTTTCGACTACTACAAAAATTTTATCCTTATCATCAGACACAGGTAAACCTTCAATAAATTACATTGATATTTTCTCCCATTTTTTATTCGGAATGTTTAAGTGATGAAGTAATCCGGGTGTCATAATATTTTCACTTTTATTTCTCTGTCATTTATCGCATTCGGCTACATATTTTTGAATATCATTGCTCATTCCCTTCCAAAAGAAGGATTGGCGTGTGTTGTAGTAGGTCTTAAAGTATCCTACATGTCTGGCTAACAGCGAATCATGCGACTCTTTGAGAACCTTGGCTTTAAGTTTGGAATCTGCATTCATATAAATTCTTCCCTTGTACCATAGAATATCGTTCTTCCACTCAAATTTTGAATTCTAAGGAAGATTATTGATTATAAAACTTGTTTCTAGATTTTTTGTGTATTCACTCCGAATCTCATTAAGCCATTCGAGAATAACCACTGGCACTGCAAGTAACGATGGTTCTTCATCTCTCCTCGACAAGGCATCAGCTACTATGTTATCTTTCCCTTTCTTGTGTAATATATCCATGTCAAAGGTAGTGATTTTTTCTATCCATTTTTCTTGTTCTGTAGATAGCGTTTTCTGCTATAGAAGATTTTGAAGACTATTAAGATTTTTTCATATTAAGAACTTACTTCCCAAGAGATATTGTCTCCATTTGGCTAATGTGTGCATAATAGAAAGCATTTCCTTGTTGTATGTAGACTTTAGATATTTGCGCTTATTGAGCTTTCTGCTTTTGAACATGATTGGATGACCATCCTGCATTAGTACTGCTCCTATGCCAAAACCCAAAGCATCACATTCAATTACAAATGGTTTTGAGAAGTCTAGAGTTGCTAATACAAGGGCATTAGACATATCTTCTTTCAAATCTTGAAAACACTTTCCTGCTTCATCATTCCATCAAAATAAGTTCTTCTTTAGAAGGTTTGATAGGGGTGCGGTTATATGGGCGTAGTTTTTAATAAATCTTCAATAATATCTAGTCAACCCTAAGAATCCTCTTAGCTTGGAGATATTAGTTGGTTTGGGCTACTCCCTTATAGCCTTGATCTTGTTAGGATCTACTTTAACTCCTTTGGATATTATATGTCCGAAATATTCTACTTCTTCCTTCCCAAAGGTACATTTGGACTTCTTGGCATAGAACTAATGCTCTACCAATAGTGTAAGGACTTTCTCCAAATGTTGTAGGTGCTCCTTCCAAGTTTTACTGTAAATTAAAATGTCATCAAAGAACAATAAAACGAACTTCCTTAGATATGGACAAAATAACTCATTCATAGTAGCTTGGAATGTTGTTGGTGCATTGGTTAACCCAAAAGGCATTACTTTAAATTTGTAGTGACCTTCATGTGTTCAGAACGCATTTTTTGGTATGTCTTCCAACCTTATTCTAATCTGATAATACCCCGACCTTAAGTCCAATTTTGGGAAGTATTTAGCACCATGTAGTTCATCAAGCATTTCATCGATGAAGGGAATTGGGAACTTGTTTTTAATTTTTATTTTGTTTAGTCCTCAATAATCTTTGCATAATCTGAACAATCCATCTTTCTTTTGCACTAATACAACTAGAGCAGCGTACGGAATTTTACTTTTTGAAATGATGCCACACTTTAAAATATCTTGGATTAATCTCTCAATTTCCGTTTTTTTATCATGTGGATATTGATACGAATTGATCTTGACGAGGTTTGATCCTACTTTGACTTCTATTGTATGCTCGATTTCTCTATTAAGAGGCATTTTCATGGGCTGGTCTTGGAATACTTTTTCATGCTTCTGAATTAGCTCTTTCACTTCTGGTGCTTCTTCGCTAATCAATTTTGAAGTTAACATTTCTAATTGGTGACATTGTACTACATAGGTTGGTGCTCCTTTTCGAACCATTTTCATCATTTGGAATGATGATATGATTTAATTCTTAGGTGCTTGGAATCCATATAATTTGTATTTCTACCCTTCCCATTTAAATTTTATAAACTGATTTTGATGGTTGGTAGAGTACATACCGAGGGTTTGTAACCATTGGATACCTAATACCACATCTACTCCTCCTAATGGTACAGTGTAGAACGAAGATTCTCAATTAAAGTCTTGAATCTGCATTTTGACTTTATGGCATTTCGCTACCTTTGCAATCTTCTTACCGTCGGCTACCATCACCTTCATGTTGGGCATGGGAAATGTGAAAATGTTGAGTCCCTTCGCCATGGTTGAGTCCAAATTTTGTGGGTGCTATCAGTGTTGATTAGAACCATTAAATTGTTCTTCTTGATATGTCCTTTTAATTTTAATGTCTAGGGTTGTGATATACCTGTCATAGCCTATAGTGACACTTGTGGAATGCTTTCATCATTTAGTTCTGGAGAGAATTATGGAGAATCTTCGATTTCTTCTACATCTGAATCATCATTGTTTGAATCATTAGTTGCTTCACAGTTATACATATTCTTGGTGTCTTTTCGTTTAGCATACCTATGCTTAGGGTCCCACTTTTCGCCACAATGTTTGCACTTGCCCTCTTTCATCCTTTGCATTTCCATGTTAGATTTTTCTCCTTCACGAAGATGTGGTGGAACACATTTTGTGTTATCTACATTCGTAGACTGGGGAAAACTTCGTCTCGAATACACTTTTTCAGCCTTTGACCACAGCATCTTTTCAAATTTCTTTTCAACGGCTTTTGCATTTTGTCTTGCTACTTCTGTCGACATAATGTCATGAAGCTCAAGTTTTGCTCGTAGATGGATTTTCAGTCCAGAGGTGTACTATTGAATTAGAAAAGTTTCTGATAATCCAGGTACTTGTGTTGCTAAAGTCTCCCATTCTCGAGTGTACTCATCCACATCTCCTTTTTGTTGTAATCTAGTGAGTGTTGATAAGAACTCTTCTTCCTTGACACTGTGGAACCTTTTAAAGAACACATCTTTAAATTTCCTCCAATTGATAGCAAGTGTCATCTTCTTCCACCACATATATCAATTATATGCTTCACCTTCCATTTTCATGGAAGCATGCCTGATCTTTTCATCATCATTGTCAATATCGTAAATCTCGAACTATTATTCTACTTTATTGAGCCAAGCAATGTTGCATTTTTCATTACCATCGAATTTGGGTAGCTCGATTTTTTCTCTTCGTTGATATGTCACTAACGATGGAGCGAAAAAGGGGTATTGATATGAAAATGATATATTGGTGTAGGCATTCTAGAGCTGCTTATTTTGAAAATTCGTGTTACTATTTCCTTGATTAAGCATGGAATATGTCTTCAGAGGCTCGGGTTTCTCATGTGCGTCTGATGATTTTGAAGAATCTAGAGAATTGAGATATTGAGTAGCCTCATTATTCTAGAGCATTTGATCAAGTTTGATCTTCAGGCTGGTACAAATACAACTGAACATCACCATAGTTTGATCCACTTTAATTGAAAGGTTTACCTGATTCTTTTTAAATTCATTCTTGTTCTCCTCGAGCCAACTCTTTATTCCATTTGTTGTGTCCTGCAGTGTCTCGATTTTGTCGCCATGTTCAGTACCTTAGCCTCAAGTTGTATCAAGTTTCTATTGAAATCGGCCATCAACATTGATGCAGCGATTGATCTGGTATGTAGCGGAGTATACTTATCTAGCCTTAACTTTACTTTAAAAGAAAATTATATAATTAAGTTACAATTATATTTTTTTTTCCAAATAAAAAATCAAACTTTCTATTAAGGCAATAAAGGGTTACATAGTATATGCACTGAAGAATTTTGTAAATTCTATGTTCATCAACTAAACATAGAGTATAAAGTTGAGCTGGTAAGCAACAAAAATACTTCCCCATCCCGAAGTATGCAAAAAAAGAGCTCTGATTCGAATTACCGGGCCTCCTTATTTGAGGAAAACATCCTAAACAAGGAGAGGAACCAGCAACCATTTAGTTAATAAAGTTTCCCACTGTTGAAACAAGTAGTAAAAAGAAAACACATAGGAATTGTTTGTCTACAATATCCCTGTATACATTTGTCGAGGAGTGTTAAAATTGAAGTAAAAAAGAGAAAAAATACAAAGCCCGAAGTTCAGGGGCTAAAACAAATATATACTTCAAAGCACGAAAGGAGGATGATCCGACACATGGATCACATCATGTTCTATTTCTCTTATGCTCTAGTTGTCCATAACCTGTTGTAAACCCTCCTTAGATATGAGGTTTGCAACCGTGTTCCACTCCCTGTAAATATCGCACACAATAATAGAATTAAAATGTTGTTTTAGATTTATGACTTCTTCTAAAAAAGAGTTTAACATATAGCTTTGACATATGTACTCTCCATTAACCAACTTAATAACATTCTGCGAATCACCAAAAATCTGAACTAATCTCAAACCTAGGTGTATAAGCCAGCAAAGGAGTTTTAAGGTTTGTAGTTCTGAATAATTGTTGGTTCCTGCTCCAAGCCCCACCAAGGCTTTTAAGAATTTTTGTGCATTTAGGTGGATTACAATTCCTACCCCACATATGTTCCTCTGGTCAAAGGCCCCATCAAAATAAGCCCATGGGAGATCGCCCTTGATCTATTCCTCCCTTCTCCCCCTCGCATTTGATTTAGGGATTGGTGTTGGTATGCTTTCATAGCTAGATGCACATTCAATCGCAATGTGCTCATAAGAAGGATCCTGATCCTTGGAAAATTTTATGTTCCGGGCCAGACAAGTGCCCCATGCTATTATTAGAGGTACATTTCGCAAGTTTCCCTCCAAGGTGTTAATCCACCAATTGTGCCACACTTCTCTGATTAATTTTCCATCCCATCTGTTTTCTTTTTCAATCTCAAAGTCTTGAGCCATACTCCTCTATTGAAATGACACTTTAGGAATAAGTGTTGAATTAATTCCTCTTCTTTTTTGCACAAAGAGCACCAGCTTGATCCCATCTTATTTCTCTTCTGGAGATTGTCCCATGTTGGAACCTTGTTCCTTAGTATACACCAAAAAAAACATTCTTGCTTTGGCAGGGCATTTTAGTTTTCAAATAGGTATTGCCCACCATTCTAGGTTCGCCCATCCCTTCTTGGACCTGAGATAGTTATAACCATACTTTGGGGAGTATTTTGTTGTGGGAGCATGAACCCATCTCAGGGTGTCTAGCCTGTTCCTGAGGTGTGCATTCAACCTCTGAAGTTCCTTAGTAAAATGTTTCCATTCCTCCTCCCATTGGGGTTCAAGGTTTAAATCCCCCCAAATAACCAGGCTTGGTGCTAGATTTTTGAGTGTCCAACCTTCTCTATATGACTCAAATTGTATACCCCTCTTTCTTTCAAGTGGTCGATGATTCCTGGGGAGAGGGAAATCCTTCGTTGCAGCCGACCCATGGGTCCTGCCCCACCCTAACTTTCTCATTGTTTCCCACCTGCCAGGGGAGGCCTTATTCAATTATCTTGATGGAGTCCAGAGTTTCTTTCCACACGACTGATGCTTGTGGGTTTCTCTTGTCAGAATTTTTGGTCCACTCATCATTTGGGATTGGATCAATGTATTTTCTTTTTACCACCGTCGTCCATAAATTTTCCATTGATAACAGCCACCATCCCAATTTTGCTGCTAGAGATGGGGCGAAAGTTGTGAGATCTTTTATACCCCACCCCCCCCCCCCTTCCCCGCCATTCATTTAGTCTTGCCACTTTCTCCCATGCCACCCATGGGAGGACGAAATCCTCTTTTGAGCCAGCCCACAAGAATTTGCTGCAAGATTTTCTTACTCTTAAAAGGATTTCTTTAGGCACCCAAGTTAGTGTCGACCAGTAGACAGGGATTGCCATGATGACAGATTTAATCAAAACTAGCCTTCTCGCTATCGATAACCATTTGTAACTCTAGTGCTTTATCATGTTCTCAACTTTTTCCACCAACCAGAACCAGTCCTGGTTTACGTATGAGTTCGGTTTTAAGTGGAACCATGGATATTTGAAATTATATGACATTTTGTTTTCCTCAAAAGGGATGTCCTTTGTTATCCTTCGAGTCTCTGCCCTTGTGAAGCCTTCTAGTATCGAGGTTTTTTGTGTATTGATGAACATACCAGTAGCTTTTAGGAATAGATCTAGGATAGATTTTCATTGTCGTGTTTCACTCTTGCTACCTGTTATCACTCAGGTTGTCCCTTGGCTCCTTAAGGGATATGGCCGAGGTAACCACAGACCAATCTTTGGACTGCAGGTTCTAGCCCACCTGCAGTCAGAGAGGGCTCTCTCTTAGTGTTTTAATTTTGTTGATGATGATTTTAGGCTAGTTGTCAGATTCGGGGTTCTTGTTTGTGTTTGGATGGAAGGAAGATGCTTTCAAGTAGACAGGCAACTCATGAAATGATAAGTTTAAAACCATTGGGCATGGAGTCATGGGTCAGGATTGCCAGTGCGTTTTCTTGGTCACAAGAGGAATATGGAGCGGGATAGCTGCACATAACACAACTTTCAACTAAAAGATGAATGACATGTAAGGAATGAGAGGCACTTAAGAATCTCTCACTCATCTTAACAGAGGGAAGGGATGATCTCTATCTAGGGGCAATGAATAATCCCTGGATAACTGTCATGTGTGAAGAGGTTAGGGCAAACATGAGCCATATGGAATTCATATTTATGCCTAAATGAATGAAAACATAAAGAAACAACAGAAATTGAACATAGAGTGTAATTAAACAAATTCTAAGCTAATCTTCTTTTCTGTTGTTTAGATGGTAATTTATGAATGGAAAACAGAGGTAAGAAGCACTTATTGAGTTATGTAACAGCACAAGAATTCCATAATCACTCTTCAACCGTTAAACACAGTGAACAATCCATTCTCCAAAACTCATAAGTAGTCTTTGATTATAGAAGCTATCAGGTATTACAGTGCGAGTCTCTCCTGGAGCGAAATCAACTAAGGATAGCTTGTCAACCAACCAACCAACCCTTAATACAGTCTTGAGGGCTGATTTTATAGTGCAAAAATCTCAAAATATTTATTACAATCAACCTAAAACAGGTCTGTGAAAAGAGCTCTCTAAACCTAAAATTGTGCCAAAATTAAATGCAGGTAAATATCTATTGAACTGTGTCAGAGGTGGCTGGATCAAAAAGAGCGTAATGTGGCTCTTGGTGGCTCAATGCAGTACTGCTGGAATAACTATGCTTTGGGATTTGCAGTTCTGATCTTGTGTGAATTAAATGTATAATAACCGTGATTTGAGAGCCTTGAGCAGCTTCGCCCTTTTCTTTGACTTTGCTGGAAGGTGTTTAATTTTCACATGCTTTGGGCCGTTGCTAAGATCTTCGTTGAAACTCTTCGTCGCTACATTGATGGTATTTTCCGCTTCCTGATACTCTTTGACGTGCTTTCTGTCTGCATATTTGATTTGATACTCTTTAATCTCTGTTCCTGGTCTCTCTCTGTCTTCAAATTCGTTTTATCTGAAAAAATCGGGTAATTTTGGGCTTTTTCGGTGCAAAAAGGGCCAAGGAATCAAAAGATTCCCCAATATCGCTCATTTCCCGTAGCGATGCGCAATTAGGGCTTTGCGCTAATCGCGCATCGAAAATTGCCTCTGTTTCTTGTTCCGGAGCTCTGAAGCTCGACTTTCGCGCTTGCGCGTTTTTTCCCTTTCTTTTGGCTGCTGATGTCAGCATGACGACAGTTGTACGGCGGATGACGTCAGCTAGGTGACGTGGTAGGGTGATGTGGCAATGATCGGGTCGGCAGGGTAATTTCCTATGTTACTGCAATGCGATATACTTTTTCGATGCGATCGCAATATCGCATTGGCGGAGAATGAGAAGGTATTTATTTTGGAAATGTGATGCTTGCGACCGCCAATCGCCGATATCGCAATATCGCGTCGGGCAAAAAGGAAAGGGGCACACCTATGTGGTATAAAATATTGCGATATGCCGATGCGAGATGGCTCACCAGGATCGAAAGAATGTTAAGGCAATCGGCAAGGGTTTATTGCGATCGGAAGGAGTGAATATGTGCTTTTGAAGAGTATTTGAGGCCTCGGAAGGGGTCCGATAACCTAAAAAGGAATTTTATGCTTTGGAAGGAGTCCATTGCATTAGAAGATGGTTCGAAGGGGCAGCATGAGGGTTCTTGCCAAGTTTCAGATACACTGAGCAATTCCCAGGGATACTTCTGGTAATTTTCAACCAGGGGGAGGGGATATTTACATAAGGGGATTATCTACATAGTTTTAGTAGGGGGATGGGGAAAATATAGGGAGTTAAATAATAATGTCAGTAGTTAATATGGAGATGACAAGAAAGCGCTAAGTTTTAGAGATCTTAGGCTTCAAAGGGGAGATAGAACCTTATAGAGAAAGTATGGATCCTCCTTGAGTGAAGCAGATCTTCACCCAGGCTAATGACATGGAGAATGATGAAACTAAGAGATATCAAGCAGATCTTGACCTCTTTTTGGGGAAATTATTTAATGATTTGGGGAAGAGGAAGAAAGGGAAGTTAGTTATGTCTGATTTGAGCTCCTCCACATGAAACTGCCTGATGACTGTGACCTAAGTAGAGATGATACTTTGAAAGCATAGAATTGATCAGACATCAAGATTCTGCAACCTCAAAACTACTTACCCAGCCTACTTACTTAACATTTTTTCTTCTTTTGGTTTGGGTGCACTTAGACTTGCAGACCCAGCATTTCAATTTTTTCTTTTTATGCCTTTCTATCTACAAACTACCCTTATTTCTTCCAAGGGCCCAGATTAAGCAGTTGGGCTCCTTTGATTCTCTACCTATCTAAGAATCTGCCAAGATTAAGCTGTTTGGACAAATTTTCATTCTCTATATTCTAAAACAGGAAATTGAAACCTAGGGAGACCAAGATTAGGCTGTTTGGACCTCCCTTTAGCTGAAAATTGTACAAAACTGGAATGACTCTTCAAAATTTGAAAGCAGTTAGATGAACTTCGAGTAGCCTTCTTTCCTGGGTCACTGTTCAGTAAATATGGAGCATTGCAGCATGCAAAGTATGACATATTTGGCTTGTAAAAATGTCAATCATGAAATATGAGTAACCTGCTGTAGCAGGAGGCTAACACTACCATTACTAAAGAAGAGAATGTCATCGACAAATAGCAAGTGGGATATATGAAGCTTAATTGCCACTTCTATGCCCTTTATATCACCTCTTCTCCTTGCTTCAAGGATCATTTGACTGAGTCCCTCTGTTGTTAGGAGAAAGAGTAATGGAGTCTGATGTGCCACGCCCACTGCTTCATGGATCTACCTTCCATCCAGGAAACCAATTTTCTCTTTTGATATGTTTCTTGAGAGAATCGGTTTCAATCTAACTACAATTACTTTTGCAATAATTTTGTAAATGCAATTACATAGAGATATCGATCTGAAGTCTTCAAAAGACGACAGGTCCTCCTCCTTTGGGATTAACTATAATTATATTATTATATAACTTAATTATATAATTAAATTTTAATTATATATTTAATTATATTGATATATAATTTAATTTTAATTGTATTGTTATATAATTTGTGGTGATGGACGTCCACTGAAATAGGTGTGAGGGAAGGCACGTCTACAATGGGGAAGACAGTTTCAGGAATGGATCAGAGATTGAACAGAGGTTAGAGGAGAGCGAAGGAAAAGGGACGTGGTTGGAGAATATGTGGACTAGTTGGTCAGTGGTCAAAGGAACGACGTCAGGGCAGTGGAGGTAAGCTAATCACAACGGATTGCGAGAAATGTGGATGCGGAAGGGAGCAGCATGGAATGGTGATGGGACGCGTGGGCAACTGGAGTGGGAACAAAGTGAGATTATGGGGTGACAGCAGAAGAGCGGAATGATAGCAGTGGACGATGTTGTATGCAATGGACATCTTGGTGTAGCGATTTTCCAGAAAACCAAACTCACTCTGATACCAAATGTAGGAGACAAACCAGCGATTGTCACAAAAATATGTATTTTATTATAAATGAAAATGAATTGATGATTTACAGGATGAGAGGCCTGGGCTTAAATACAGCCCTACGTACCTCTTGGTGAATGGGCATGATCTTTGATCATGCACTATGCCCTAATTAACTAAATAGTTTACAGAACACTTAATTTTTATACAACACTTCTCTGGAAAGTTATGTTTAGATGTATTTATGTTATTCTTGAATTATCCAAATTGATGTTCTATGCTCATTAATTGTGTCTAAATGTTGATGGCTAAATGTGAGTTCTTAGCAACAGTGTTTGAAATAATTTTCAATTATGTTTTCATATTCTTATACACATGCCTACTCTTATTATAGTCATGTAAAGCGATAAAAAAACCTTTGATAAGAAATTATAATTCTGAAAGAATCTTGAATATTTTATCTCGTAACAAAAAATATGTGAAACTTCTCTTGATCGTGACGTATAGGACACCTTGGGACTTAATTGATTCATTCTAACAACTTTCCCTAGAAAATTATCTACAATTTGAGTGAAATTGAGATTTCTCATATTTTAAAATACCCCACCAATGAATGCTTAATAATTTATTTGAGTTCAAAGCATTCATAACTCATTTAATTGTTTAGTTAAGCTAGCAGCTAACACAATGCCTTCAGTTTCACTGCTTTATCCTTGGCTTTCTACTTAATAAATCCAATTCATTGTTTTAAGAGGTGCTTAGTGGGCGCATTTTGATTTGTTTTGTCAACAATGACCTGAGGCTACAAACATTTTGCATTGTTTTAAATTTAATTGTGTTAAAGTTTTGGTATTATGGTAAGCCTCAGAGCATGAGGCTTCTTGGAATGTTCCATTTCTACCACATTAAAATGATTATTTATATTTTGGCCCGAATGATTTTTTGTGTTCTTGCTTGGTGGCATGTTTCACTATGATCAAATTGAATCACACTGTTTTCTTAATATTTATGACAACATGGATCATCCAGTTTTGTGATCATATGGGTTGTTGCTTCTTTTGGTTTAGCCTTGACATCTTTAACATTGAGATTCATAAGTCAATGCAATATATCATATCCGTGTATATAATTTCTAGTGGATTTCCCGAGGACCAATAAATGTGCATGCTAGAGATTCGCTAATGCAATCAATGACCCGATGACCAATATATCTGCATGTTAGAGACTTACTAATGCAGCGAATGTCACTACATTTTTGCTTTCATTTGGGGAATAGCAATTCTCTCCTTGCATGGGGATCTTACTACAACTTCCTATCATACAATCTGGTTGCTTGGCAATCAATCGATCTTGGCCAAAAACATCTTCAGATAGGCTTTCAAATATTTTTTGGTTAATAACCAAGATCACAAGCTTTCTTATCACTTGTGAATGCATGTACTTGTTTTTCATGTTGTGTCATTATTACATGACATTACCCTTCTATTCAAATGACATTTTTCCATCCCTGGTGACCACCTATCTAGTGGACAGAGAGCTCTTGCTCTATCATGCAAGGCCTTGAAGCAACCTCCAAATCCAATCTAAACAAATTTGAAGTATTGACTAGAGAGAATAGAAATTTAAGATACAAACCGCGGGTATACCAGTTTAGACACCCATTCAATCAAGTTCATATTGATTGTTCATACCAAAACATGCTTTTAACAATGTCTTCGTATATCATATTCTCATGTGCACATTTTGTTTGTTTTGTATCCTATTGTTATTTTCACAGTTTTAGGTTCATAATGTCCTAGAACATAACATATATGATATAAAATACAATTTCATTAACTTCTCACTATCAGATTTTGACATTAAATGCATCTTGTTTTAAGAATTTCAATTTGGATGTAAATCAACTATTCAATGGAATTAGTTTTGTTTTCTAACTTCTCACATGCATGAAGAGACATGACTCTTCTTAAAATAGCATAGATCCATCTAAAGTTTGGATCTATCAAGCATTGAGAGGGATGTCGAAAAAGAGGTTTGCACCTCGAAAGACTTGATCCCTCTCGGTGTTTGATAGATCTAGAGTTTAGATGGATCTACGATAGTTTATAAAATTCATTACAATATAACATTTGAGAAAATAGTTCTAATTCGTGAAACTCACAATAATATAATATTGAGAAAATAGATTTTAATATTTAAAACTTTACTAATAAGTAAAATAGATGTTTTATAATATGTCATCTTCTTTGTTGAAAATGGATCTTCATGTATACCATGTCTATATACTTTAATGGAAAATAAATATTCTTTGTGAACATAATAATTATAGTGAAAGTCACTTAAATGTAGAAAATAAATGAATATACAATGAGATGGAATTCAATTCATATTATTTAAAAAGAAGTTTTGTAACAATAGTTTGAAATTCAGCTAGCTCACTGAGGTTTGGATGCACCCTAATATCATGCTCAAGCCTCCAAGGAGGCAAAGGTATGCAAGGGTCATACAATTCATCTAGTTTAATTTCCCCCTTAAATAGGTTATATTTCACAAGAATACCATATGTCAAAATCATGGTCAATACCAAGTTAAAATGTTAAACTTACATTACATTACGTGGAGAACAATTCATCTAATTTAATTTCCCCCTTAAATAGGTTATATTTCACATGAATACCATGGGTCAAAACCATGGTCAATACCAAGTTAAAATGTTAAACTTAGATTACATTACGTGGAGAACAATTATTTATTTTTATTTTATTTTGACCAAGTCCAAATATAATTCCACCCTTAAATAGGTTATATTTCACATAAATATCATGGGCTCTCAATACCACGAGTCATTTTTATTTTTATTATTATTTTATTTTTACAGGGTTATTTTTATTTTTATGTTTATTTATTTTTACTATTTTTTAATTTAATGTTTTTCCTTTTTTTTTCATATTTATGTAATTTGACCAAGTCAAAATGTTTAACCTAATGTTTAACCTAACAGGACAGGACATGACATTACAACATCTTGTCCATATTGAGCTAGAGAGCCCTCTCGACATAAAGGATGCTTGCATCAATCTTGAACCCGAAAATGCATTTCCCTTGAGGCTATCCCATGCTGATTTTACTGCAAATTGTTTGACTGGTTAACATTCGCTACAATACGAAAGCCGGAGCACATCAAAATAAATTAAAAGGTTTTTCTTAGCACCTATACTCAATTTTTTCACAACATTGTTGGCATTCAATTGCTTTAACGGAATGCAAAGCAACTTTAATAAACACTATGCACCTTTAACAAACAAGTTGGATCATTCATTGTTCATCTCTACTTGCTTTGGAGCATTTAGCATTGATGTGAATCCAGCCCATCTACATTTTATTTACTAGCCATTTCTTCTGTACTTCAATATGGATCGATCTTCTACCACTTTCTGAGAGTTTTCTGTGTCAACCCATAATATACAAATGGAAACACTGCAACTTTGGAAACCTATAGTAATGCGGTTTTGAAACAAAACTTCTCAAGATAAATATAAACACACTCTTCGACAACAGATTAGTTCATCTGTACAACCTGTTTCCCAATGAATATTGCAGCAGCAGTGAGGCCTACTCTGTGGGTCTTCAATTGTACAATCTCTTTGTCAAGCTGAATAAGATATCCCGTCAATATGACATTATTTTGCTTGCTCTGGACATCAATTACAGAGACTCTGTTCCCATTTTTCTGTCTAGGAAATCAAATCTGAGAAGCTTTCTTCCCTTTCTTTTGCCGCTGTTTTAATTGAGTAAGGCCAGGGGCAGCAATCTTCGCATTCCCTATCATTGCTGCCACAAGCTCAGGTTCATTGAGCGCTTTCATAAGCTCCTTTTCTCTGGTTGTTGCATCTTGCATATGAGTGAACAGGTTGATTGCAGTTTTTGCAGCTGCACATGTAAAGAATATCAGAAAATAATTATATAGTTCATACTACAGTCACAACTTCATCTCAGCAATGAATTGAGAAAACAGCGTAAAAGTCAACTTGCTACTCAGTAAAAATACGGCTAGAACTTGGCATGCTAGAAAATATAAGATATATTCAAATTCTGACCAAAATATCTTAAAAAGGGAGAGACAATTCCAGTCCATGACAAAGCCATTTTTTAGACATCAAAATAAACATATGCTTCTGTAACCACACAAATGCAATTGAAAACTTTGTCCCTGATATGCTAGGCATCTCCCTTCACAAGGGTAGGGAGACTCACCTCTCTGATAATTCAGTTCTCAGTGCTCACATCCAGAACTTACCCAAGCTTCTGTGGAAGGCACGTTACAATGTTCTGAACAATTTTACAAGAGCTGCAAGAATTGTAGTAAGTGAAGAAAAAACAGAGACCTTATTACAGGGAAAGACAAATGTCCTCGTTGTCTACGAAGCACGAAATTATCCACCAGGGACAAATCATTAGATACACAATCATCTCCCTTGGAGTAGATTTCCTTAGCAAGGATTTATGGGACTTGGTCTTAATTAAAGTGAATATAAAACTAGAATTTAAAAGATTACCATATGATATCCATTTTGCTAGAAGCATCACAATCAGACAGAATCCTAGTTGCAAGCAAAATTGGATACAGATCCTCTAGATTTTTGTGAGGTAGACAGGGAGGGCAAAGGGATCTACCTCTAGTGACCGGGAATGTCTGAACTTGGTCAGATCAAATATGAACTCAGGGCATAGTCTGTTAAGAGTAACCTGGTTGCTTGCTTAGTATTATCCTACAGCTGGGTGCAGCCCGCAGTTAGAAGCAGATCTGGACAGTAGCTGGCAGCTTCAATTTGCCTTGGTATTCATGTGCTGTTTAATAGATTGTGACAGAGGCACATGGGCATTGTAGGCATGCAAACAGAATCTTTAAGAGCTATCTTCAGTTCAGCTTTTGTTCTAGCATTCATTTTCCAGTATTAAATGAAAGTGCAGATCCTTAAGCTAGAAGAGCACATTGCATGGGATCACCGTTCAAGTCTCTTAACCTTTTCCTCAAGATCACTGGTCTTTTTCCAGCAAGTCCTCTCAATGCGCCCTACTTTGCTAAAATAATGACAAGACTTCCAGCTCTTGTCCTTCTTGGTTGATTTTTCACTGTCTGTCAATTGCTTCCCTTTATTGACTCTTTATGATGCTAATCAGTCTCCTTTATGGATGCTTTCTTAATTCCCATTTTAACCTCTTTCCCTAAAATTATGCATGTACTACATTTGGAAAATAAACCCACAGCTTTACACTGAGCTTTCCTTCATCAACGGATTATCTCTAGTGCCCTCGTCAATAAATTACATAAAGAATTGAAGGTATAATGAAGGACACTTCAATGTTTTATATACTATATATATATGAAAAACTGAATGATGGTTGTTACAATGAAAGCCCTTGGCTTAAATATGGCTTCAGGTGTCTTTATGTTGGAATTTCTAAGTCTAACCCATTAGAAATTCTTCCTGTACTATCTGGTTTATTTCTCCTACTTGTTTAATTACTTAACAAGTTATTTAAGAAAAACCCAATGCGGGAAAACCGGTGTAGCTATTCAGAGGGTTATATTATTATGCAGTTTATCTGAGTACAACTGGGTGCCTAAACCGGCTCACCCGACAGAGAAAAATATATGGCAGCAATACCTCTATATCCTGAAATAGGTATTCAGAAAACCTGTCCCACGAAACCCCCTCCGACACAACTAAAACTCAGCGCTGGCCCTTCTGGCCACTATGTCAGCCTCCTGCTGACCTGCGTCAGCCCCAGGACCCTCTACGTCAGCCTACTGAGGCATTGCGCAGCCTCTGCGTCACTCCCTCTGCCCTCTGCATGGATGACGCAGTCTCTCTGGGCTCTCTGTAGCCTAGACTGACTGTTGCTCTCACTCTCTCCGCTTTTGTGCTGGTCTCCCAGTATTGTCCCTGCCTCTCTGCCTCATACTCACTGCCCCTTGCTGCTAATCATTGATTCAACTTTGCTTAGCAACCCCGCTCTAGCAAAATGAATGACTGATCACTCTGGTGTGTTCTCCAACTAACCCTCAAGCCTCCTCTTATACTTTTCTCGTTGGTCCTTCAATGGTCGAGATTAAATCTCTAATCAAGAGCTAAGATTAAATTTCGCTTGATCCATGACTTTTGGAACCTTCTAACTCAATTTTATATTAATACCCATTAATATTTTAATTTTCCTAAGTTTAGACTTAGGAACTCCATTAAAATATTAATTATTTTAATATATCTCAAACCAGGTACAATCTATCCAAACCATTTCTGGGTCTTGGAGATCTTATGTGCTTTAGCCTCTCCACCAATTTTCATAGCTAGAGCACATCCGATGCTACCCCAAATCAACACTTTACATGAAGGGTTATGATCTTTTGATCATGCCCCCCTCTATCTAAATTAATCATAATTG
Source organism: Pinus taeda (assembly GCA_000404065.3). Lineage (NCBI taxonomy): Eukaryota > Viridiplantae > Streptophyta > Pinopsida > Pinales > Pinaceae > Pinus > Pinus taeda. The sequence goes on from APFE030731197.1 coordinate 24,529, forward strand.
AAGTACATTAATTTATATAGATAGCATTTCCTTCCTCACGAGAAAATTGCTTTGTCCTCAATGTTGAAAAACAAGGGCACCTTCTATACAGATAATTACTTCTCATGATATTTATTAGTTTAATATTCTTATTATTATCGTTTTCCATCATAAAGCAATTACACAGAGGAGCACAATGGTAAAACAAAAATACCATAAAGATCATAAAGAGACAGTCATACAAGAGCACAACATTCTACCTTGGGAAACCCGACATAAGGAAAAACCCAGCGATCATTTCCTTATAGAATTAATTCAACAAGAGAGATATCAAATTCAACTAACCAGTAAGATGACCAACCACCAAAGACCTAGTCAATCCTCTCACAATTTTGTCTACAAGTATCTCTGCAACAAGGTCTTCAAGAGAGCCAAAAAGTCCAGCGACTCTGCCTCAGAAATGCGCACTCAAACATAGAGATATAACACAAAAACCAATGTTCCACCAAGACTCCAGGACGGGGAGACACACAAGCGGGACGTGTGGGAGTACCAATTTTACGGAAATTTAGGGTGTACGAGGAGACGTTGGGGTATATATATATATATATAATATATATATATATATATATATATAATGAAAGCAGAATAATATTGATCCATATATATATTGAAGTAAATAATGAAATACATCATTCATCCATACACCACAAGATTCAATGATGAAATACATTGATCCATATTTATCATTCACCATATTAGAGTCTACATTGATTTAAAAATTAAATTTATCATTCATCATTCTAGAATGCAAATTGATTTAAAATTTAAATTCATCATTCTAAAATATAATTCGTACTAAGCAAAACAGACTCTAGTAGATATCCATGTTATCATAACCAAGCCGGAAAACCCTCTGAACCGAGAATCATTTGGAACTAATAAAAAAACCAGGACCACATAACTAGTCAACCAAAAATAAATAATATATTCAAATTTTAAAGAAAAACATATATATTCATGTGCATCCATATGAATCCAAACCATTTATACTTAAACAAGCAAAAGTTCTCATTTATATAGCATGCAAGGGTGCACATAACCAAAATAGCACCAAGTGCAATCCATCCTTGAATCGAAAACACATAAACAACACGGCTTTAGATGGCCTCTAGCATCCAAAAACAATCATGCTATGAAAACTACCTACATATCATCAAAATCATTATCCATATTGGAATTTCCACCATCAATATCACCCTCTAAGCATTAAAATAAGATAGAAAAAATGTGGCATGTCAAGTCAAGATTTTGTTTGAGTGGGGTGAATTTTTAGTAGGGTCATGATAGAGGAGTTCGACAACCAATGCCACTAACATCAAAGTACATACAAGGCTTGGTTCTCTTGATTAAATATTAGTTCCATTCCCTCGTACATGACAAAATCAAATGGAAATGTTGCAATTCCCCCAATCCTAAACCCTGAAAAAACTGTTAAGTCTGTTGGATTTTGAGTGAGATCTAAAATTCTATTTTCTCCATATGAAATCCAATGAGGTCAGAACCGCTCTCAAACATTCTGAGTCATTTATCCTTTATCTTCTATTTTCATCCTTTTACTTTAAGAATTTAACATTACCATGAATTGCATAGAAATAATAGAGCCATAGTCTCGAATATTAGTCTTCTCCACTGAAGCGAACAAAGTTCCTTCTTCAGATTAATTACTCCAAAAGACTTGGAATATAAAGATATCCATGAGGATACAAATATTATATATCAAATGTGTGAATAATAATGATTGTATAATGAGAGCGAAAGGTTTGCTTATATACCAAGTGTCTCTTCATGGAGAGTCATGTCTCATTTAGACATGCCTCTTCAACCTAATTACTAATTAACTAATCATTATTTATGATTATTATCATATACCTTATTTTACGTTATTTCCTATATATTTATTCATAACATTGCCTTCCTCCTCAAAGAGCTTTGTCCTCAAATCTTGTAGATGAAAAGGCTTGATCTCTTTTTCGGTTTCGAATGTCTTTTCGTCTTAAAACAGTGATCTTCATCATTACAAGTTGATATGATCTTTTAAGTGAAACAAAACTGTTGCACTGAGAAGGGATTAGACCATCATAGATTAATCTTCTGTGTAATATTCTGATCACTGGAATTTTGTAACGACTTGTCATCATAGGACAAGATTGAAGTTACATCACTATTCTCTAGAACATCAATTTGTTGTTTTTGTTTTGAATGGTCTCAATACGTAGCATGGTTGAGTTGTTTACTCTCATGATTCGGATGTCGATAGAGAACTTTTTTGGTTTGACCTTTCGTTACTAGGTGTGAGGAAATTTTTTTATTTTCTTCTTGTGAGGACATTGTTGAGTTCGTTACCAAGCCTTCACTTGGGGTGTTTATCATCTGAACTGCAACATCCAAGCGCGTCTTTTCTTCAACTTGCTTGGCTTCTCCCTAAGTTGTGACATTCACTGAATCGGTATTAATTTCCTTATCTTCAACTTGGACTGTTATGTCTAGAGACTTCGATAGTTCTTGATTAAGTTGCTCTAACTTGTCTGTTAATGATTTTTTGTCCTTTTTAAGCTTCTTAATTTGTGTTAGTAATTTTTCACTATGATCCCTAAGTCAGAAGACTTCTTTTCTATCAGCAGAGATTTTGTGAATCTCATTTTGCATATTTTGTGATACTTTTTTACCTTCTTGAGAAATTACTTTTATAATATCTGATATATCTTCTAGCATTACTGAATATGGTTTCAATGTAACATCTTGGAGTGTTATTTTCTTTTTCTTATAAGAAAATGTTAGAAACATTTTCTTCGTATTTAAGATGACAGATCTTACCGTTTCCATCCAAGCTGATCCCAAAATAATATCACCTTGATTGTTCCATAGGGTATGGACCGAGATTTGCGAGACAAAAGTATAATCTTCAATGTTTAACTGTAAATTGGCTATGTCATATTTTTATTGCCAAAAACGTCTAATTTTTCAGTTATATTTGAATTCGGGATCACTAATTGGTTTTCGATTTTAGATGTTATATAATTTGTATCTTCTGCCGAAGAAATAGAAATAATAACATATTTTCCTGTGAGAGTTCATTTAATGTTAACTAGCGCTTTACCATCTCTGGGTGTTATGAAACCAGCTCACAAAAAGATAGAAAAGATAGTTGAACGCCTTAGAATTAGGCCTCTTCGAGGGGGTAACCTCTTTTACATTACACAAATGAACATTTTTTGGATGATACAAATGACAAGACCTCCTTTCCATATATAGGAGTCTAAGGGGTCATAATATAATCAAAGTTGACATAACAATAATAATGTAAGGGCACAATAATAACAATAGTGGGCTTCTATGGGGCACAATAATAACAATATGGGAACTACATGGGCACAACAATATAATAAGGGGGTTGTACTAATAACAATAAGGGGTTACACTAGTAGTATAGGGGCCTAACATGCCCCTCTCCTTCAAAAAGTGTTGTCCTCAACGCTTCAGTAATTCTTGATGCTTCTGTATAAAATTCTTGTCCTTCCATGTGAAATCTTCAACAGGAAGTTCTTCCACTTGATGAGATGCTTTGAAATTGATCGATTTCGTAGTTGTCGACTTCTCGGTTCTGTAAATGCTTCAGATTCCAATATGCTTTTTCCTTCCTTGTCAAGTTCTGGCAATATTGTTGGAACTGGGATATTCAGCAACTTTTGAATGAGTTCCCTCCCTGCTTCGCCATTCTTCCATTCATACCTTCCTTTGTTTATCAAATTTGGTTGGATAATTGTACCAACCTCTACCATTTCTGCAACCATATGTTCAATTTCACTCCTTTGGGCATATGGATATCTATAAGGCTTGACGTTTGGAGGAACACATCTTAGAATAAAATGAATAGCATGATCATGATCACAAATACGTGGGAGACCTTTGGGAGTCTCAAATACCTTGGAATGATTGCCCAAGACTTTTTGGAGATCTGGAGAAATACATGATTTCGATGTGCAAACAGTTAGCGAATATAATTGTGCAATTACGCCTCGTTGTTCTTTCTTTAGAAGCTTTGTCATTCCATCAGAATAAATTATCTTTCGTGGTTTCCCTGTGATACCCCTTAATCCAACTTCCTTTCCTTTCGAAGAAAATTTCATAAAAAGTTCTTGAAAATTAAAAGCTATTGTACCCAAGGATTGTAGCCATTGGACTCCTAGTACAACATTAGCACCACCCATTGGAATGGAAAACATTGTGCTATTCAATACATATTCTCCCATGGATCGCTAGATATTATGGCACTTTCCAAAGCAATTTATGGTTCCTCCACTTATAACCATCACTTGACACTCTAGCATTGGATCTAGGAAGCAATTCAAGTCCTTTGCTATCTTACAATTAATAAAATTATGGGTACTACCCGAATCAATCAACACTATTACTTTTTTCTTCTTGATATGTCCTTCTATCTTTACCGTTTGAGGAGTGGTAATTCTGACGAATGCATTACAAGATATGGTTAGATTCATTTCTTCTTTCTCTGGGGTTGGTTCCTGGCGAGTATCCTTTTCTTTTGATGTTTCTTGATAATTTTCTTCCTGATATTTCACTGTTTAAACCTTCTTCTTCTTGATATGTCCTTCTATCTTGAGAGCTTGGGGAGTGGTAATTTCTTCCACTGCTTTGCAAGATATGGTCGAATTCATTTCTTGATGCTCGATGTGATCTTTCACTTCTTCAACATTTTTCTTCTTGACATGTCCTTCTATCTTGATAGTTTGAGGAGTGGTAATTCTGGCCAATGCATTACAAGATATGGTTGGATTCATTTTTTCTTTATCGATGTGATATTTCACTTCTTGAACATTTTTCTTCTTAATATGTCTTTCTATCTTGATAATTTGAGTGGTAATTCCGGATAATTTCAATCTGATGCTCAAAACAAAAGTTATGACTATTTTCCCCAAGTCACCTGTTTGGAATGTAATTCGGGAGTCTACAAAAAGGCCAACTTCCTCAGATCATATCTCCGCAAATATAGCACCAAAAGCTCTGAAATTCAGACCTGAGCTTCAAACCGATTTCATTCCAAATGGGTTTTTGTATTAGCGTCTGAAATGTCGCAGAAAAAAAAAATTAAATAAATAAAAATAAAAATAAATAAATAAAATAAATAATTAAAAAATAAAATAATTAAATAAATAAATAAATAAATAAAATAAAAATAAAAAATAAAATAAAATAAAATTAGCGCAAATGCCACGATGCCCTGTTTGGAGCAACGAAACTCTAGAATCCAAAGCTCGAATACCAAATGTTATGAAACCAGCTCACAAAAAGATAGAAAAGATAGTTGAACGTCTTAGAATTCAGCCTCTTCGAGGGGGCAACCTCCTTTACATTACACAAATGAACAATTCTTAGATGATACAAATGACAAGACCTCCTTTCCATATAGGAGTCTAAGGGGTCATAATATAATCAAAGCTGACATAACAATAATAATGTAAGGGCACAATAATAACAATAGTGGGCTTGTATGGGGCACAATAGTAACAATATGGGAACTACATGGGCACAACAATATAATAAGGGGGTTGTACTAATAACAATAAGGGGTTACACTAGTAGTATAGGGGCCTAACACTGGGTAAGGTTTCTGGGAATCTTTTGGCCTTCATTTTTGCATTAGGCTCCATTTTGCTTCTTGAATATTAAATACTTTTTAAATCACTTTTTTTTAAATAAATCCCTTTTTTCTATATATATTTTTCAAATATTCTCCTCTTTTTTAAACTTTTCTTTTTATTATTAAATTTAACTCTCTTTCTTTTTCACCTTTTAAATAGTTTTATCCTTATATATATATCTATATATATATAATAGTTGACTATATAGTAAATTATATGTTATAAACTATTATATAAACTTAATATACATATAAGTTATATAATTTATAAGATACAAAAGGTTATAATTTATGGAGGGACAGGATAGTGGCTCAGTGATGACTGTTGAGGCTACTGAAAAGACAATGAAGACTTGTCAGGGAAATTAACCAACGAATGTAGTAGTTGTCAGGTGTTGTCGGTAGGAAACGTGATTGACAAAAGAAGGGCTTCAAGTGGTTGGGCGATAATGTGATTAACGAGGGCGGCCCGAGGGGAAGACAAGTCAGTGGAGAGCACGGGGCACACGATGCCAAGAGCCGGGACAGGGGATGAGTGATGGAAACAGTGGAGGACACTGAGAACAGGTGACATGGGTACTCAGTTGTGTGCAGAGCCTACTCGCGGTTACCAGTGGCGAAGGAGGAAGTCGATACAATGATGAGAGGCCAAAGGCACTTGTGAGGAGCCTGGCAGCGAGTCAACGACACTGCTCGGCCGGTGAAGCAGAACAGCGGTTTCGATGGCTTCGTCAAATTAAGCAACAACAATCCACGAATTGTTGGCAGTAGTGTCTAGAGTGTACATGTTTTTGAAATAGCACCGTCTTTGCACACGGTGGATGTTATTAAAACTGGAGTGGATATAGTACTGTCGGGCGGCTGGTAAAGGTGAGTCATCTTTTTTTCTCTTCTATTTTGTATTTTTTTTTTAATGGCCAAAGCCTTGATTGGCGATATGGAGAAACTCGAACTTTTTTGTAGCAAAACACGGCAACAAAGTTGACGAAACCTTGATGGCCAAGGGCCTAGACTGGAGAGCATGGCTCTGTGCAGCGGTGAAGCAACCACAAAATCGAACTGCTCTGATACCAAATGAAGCGAACAAGGTTCCTTCTTCAGATTAATTACTCCAAAAGACTTGGAATATAAAGATATCCATGAGGATACAAATATTATATATGAAATGTGTGAATAATAATGATTATACAATGAGAGTGAGAGGCTTGCTTATATACCAAGCATCTCTTCATGGAGAGTCATGTCTCATTTAGACATGCCTCTTCAACCTAATTACTAATTAACTAATCATTATTTATTATTATTATCATTTACATTATTTTACATTATTTCCTATATATTTGTTCATAACACCCACACAAAAGTTTTTGAAACTCACAAGGGGTGTTTTTGGGCATCCCCCCTCAAAACGGGTGCTTCTATGCGTCCCCCTTTTGAGGGGTATGCCCAGAAGCACCCCTTTTGAGGAGACACGTTCCCCACACTGGTGAAACGTTTCCCCCTCTGTCTCCCATATATTCTTTGCAATGAACACATTAACTCAATACATGGTTGAGCCTAGACATATACATTTGGTAGTAGCAAAGCATGTATTGAGGTACCTATATGGTACGATTAGATATGGACTCAAATATGTCTCGAACGGTGACGAAAGTAGGGAATGCAATAGACGAGAAAAGCACATCAAGATGTTGCTTCAGTTTGGGATCACGTATGATCTCATGGTTTAGCAGAAAACAGTTGTCAATGGCACTCATTACATTAGAGGCTGAATATATAGTAGCCAGTGATGCAAGCTGTGACGTAGTGTGGCTTTGGAAATTGCTTGCAGGGTTATTTGATCTAGAGTTAGAACCAACTTTGATGTACTGTGATAATCAAAGTTGTGTTGAGCTCTCAGAGAATCCAATCCTTCACGACAAGTCAAAGCATATAGAGATCGAATACTATTTCATCCAAGACATGGTACAGAGAGGAGCAGTGGAACTCCATTACATATCCACGAATGAGTAGAGAATAGATATTCTCACCAAGCCTTTGTTTAAAATCAAGTTTGAATACCTTAGAGACAAGCTTGGCATGATGCAAAATGTCCACCCTCCTTGAGAGGGAGTTGTGATGTTTCTCCCATAGTAGGAAAATACTCTCCCTTTGGCCAAGGGTTGCCCAAATCAATCATGTGAAGTCGCTGAGGGAGTAATGAATAGCCTAGTACAAGTCTTGCTTATGCCATGTGAAGTGGCTGGGTGTGATTGGGACTACTAGGAGAGGAGAAACATCATAGATACTTGTAGCGTACTCTTGAGACTATGGTGGTAGTCCCTGTTGAAAATGTGTAGTTGCAGTCAATATTTGAAGTCAAAAAGTCAAAAGAAAAATTATTTTTTATATATGGTTCATGTTGCATGATGGACAAGTCGGCCCCACTTCATGAAGGGGTGTGACCCTTGGGTTTATTCCACCTGGTCAACCACATATAAATTAAGAGACTCAACCTCATTTGGTATCATCATATCAACAAGTTTGATATGTTCAAGAAGCATTTTGACCAGTGAGTTTGACCAAGTTTTCTATTTGTTTGACCAGTGTTGGCCCTGTCCTTTTTATTGTTTTTTAATCAAATTTTTATTAGGGAAGAAGGCTAAATATTCTTGGGATCTTTGACTTTCTATTGACCGAGTTTTGGAGCAGGAATCTAGGTGTTCACCAAACTTTGACCACGGGTCAAAGTTTGCAATTTGACCGAAAATTCCGAGTTGTTAGTTTTTGTAGCATCAGATGTTTTATAGCCTTGAAATTTTGTGGAGAGGCTAGAATGCATGAGATATCCAAAACCCAGAAATCGTTTCTAGAAATTCCGCCTAGAAATGACTTAATTAGGTTATTATTCAGTTTTTAAATATTTCCTAAAGTCTAACCTTAGGGAATATAATTAATTAATCAGAATTTATTAAGTTAAGGTGTGAATGTTCTAGAAACTCACACGGATCAACTTCAAGTTAATCCTAGCTATCGATTAAGATCTAATCTTGGTCGTTGAAGTTTCAGCAGAGGATTATAAGAAGAAGACATGGGGTTTGGAGAAAACACCTGAGCAGTTTGATTTCCTTGGTAGATCGATTTCCTAAGTCGCAGCAATCAGTGGTTAGAGAGAGAGCCAGTGAGATTGAAGCAGTGAGAGAGGGGCAGGACAGTGAAGCAAGAGGAAGGATTCCAGATCCGGTGAATGCATTTGCAGAGAGGCAGAGGAGCCACAGTGAGGTTGACGCAAAGCAATGCATTAGCCTCTAGAGGAAATTTAGAATTTGTTGGGGAAAGTTGAGTTTTAATGCCAAAAGTTGGGCAGAGGTTCCGAAGGCCAGGAGAGACTTTTTCCCAGATGGCTTGAGGAGAAGTTGGTTAGAGTTGAGTGCAAAAGTGACTAAGCTAGGGTGATGCAATGGCTACATAGAGCCAGTTTGGACGGCTCAACTTGAGTTGAGGTCAGAGCCCAGATTTGCATGTGGACTGATTATATTCCTCACTAGATTTTTCTTGCTAGTTTTTCTCTATAGGATTGTAAGTTTCGACATCCAGTTTTACTTAGATTATTTCACAGATGCATATTAGTAAAACCCTCAGTTGTTGCACCGGTTTTCCCAAATTGGGTTTTTCTAGGGACATTGGTCCAAAAAAAATTGTCATTTTATTAGTGTGTGCTAGTATTTCTTTTGGCGTTTATTTCTTCGCAGTTTAATTGTGTAGGTTGCAATGTGATTCATTCAGTATTTGTTGTAGTAAACAATAAATAAACTATTTAAATTTAATTTAACAATTAAGAGAATTATTTCCAGATGTTGCAATAGGATTCCGAGTTTCAGAATTTTCACATGGTATCGGAGCACAGATGATCAGCCAGAGAGCTTAGTAGCAAAGAAAGGAGTTTCATTGTATCGAAACCCTAGAGGCAGCACAGTCACCTTGGCCAAGAGGTTGAATTTCTTGAGAATGAATTTTTCTAAGAGAGAGGGAGAGAGAGACAGAAAAATTTGATCTCTCTACATCAAGGGGTTCCAAAGGCAAAGGGAGCAGCGAGTGTTTTTCACAGAGCAGATCTCTAGCTTAACGCAATAGTTTTGCCATAGTTTGCTAGAGCAGAACTAGCATCAGGTGGAAGAAGAGCACACACTGAGGGAAAATTTTCCTCAGGGAACTTCTAGTCTCAAGAAGTTCGATTTCCCTTGCAGATTAGCAGTCGTTGTGTACAAAGTTTCTCACTCCAAAGGGGAGTGCAAATAGCTGAATAGGAGGGAAGAGGATATTTTCAACATTGTTTGAGATGGCCACCGCTGGGCTTCGAGATCGAGATAGATTGGATGGTGCCTCCAACTATGTCATCTGGTAGGCAAGGACATCCTTCTTTCTAGATGAATATGGCTTGAAACCATTCATAGATGCAGTGGTAGTGATCCCCACGAATGCAGATCAACTAAAGGAGTACAGAAAAGAGATGGCGTGGGTGAAGAGGGTGATCCTTGATGGTGTTCGGGATCACATTGTTTTCACACATAGTTGGCAAAGGGGCTGCCAGAGAAATGTGGGAGACTCTCACCACGTTGTACCTAGGCACTTCCGAGCAACGGAAGATGTACTTAGAGTAGAAGTTGAGATGCACCAGGATGCAGAAAGGGGAATGCATAGACCCCTTACTCACCAGGATTTAGGAGATCTGCAATCAATAGTCAGTTGTTAGGGAAGCGCCTCAACCCACAAAGCTAGTGTGATTGGCGCTAAACAGTATCTTAGAGGAGTTGCAGGTATTTGTCCAAAGTATCTTGGGCAGAGATACCTTGCCAAGGTGGGTGTTGATAGTGTTGGACCCGCCAACATGTCAAGGGGATCTACTCGGTAAGAAGTCCGAATTAGACCTCAGACTGTTTGGTGTAGGAGTCCCAGTAGTAGATCGTAAGGTAATGCCTTGACCGCAGTGTCGCACAGAGGCAAGTAGAATAACTCTGTCAGCAGCAAGGGTGTGACTAATGTAATGAGTCAAGGAAGGTGTATGAGAGGTTCCAACACTTCAAAGGGGGAAGGAGGTGAAGGTGTTCCAGGTTGAAAGGGATCAGTCCCAACTCGGCTAGGAACACACAACACAAAGGACATGCACAGCTTCTGGCGGAGCAATCCACTTGGATGCAGCAGTCACATCATACAAGGTAAGATAACACGTACAACACTCATGAATCAGTCTGAGACAAGTGTGACAGTTGTTATAGCAAGGTTCAAGTGAAAGGTTTGTCTGATGTTTGGTAGAGCAGTCGACACGAACAGTGACAGCATTAACAACATATGCAACACATTAGCAACAAGATTCATATAATTGCATGTGAATCAGTTCATACACAAGTACATAAGTTAAACAACACATATCATTAAAGCAACCGAAGCAGTGCAACTACAATAACAACATATGCATGAAAATGTGCTGGCTCTTATTATATAAAGAAGTTTAAGTCACAATCATACAAGACATCCATGTAAACCTACTAGCCCCAATAGTGGAATGTTACAGCCACATGTGCCTGTTCCTCCAAAGAGATGTACTAGTTCTGTGCAATGGCAAAGCCAAGGCGCATTACAATATTGTCCAAGCCTTCTTCAAGATAGTCTTAGTAGAAGCTTGGTTGACCAAAAGCCTATACAATGAGTTATGAGGGACTATTTATAGCAAAGGGTGGGATGACCTTTGACATTCCCCTTTGTGACGGTTCAACTACCTTCATGACTCTTCACCTACTATATGATTGTTACATCCAACTGTTGACATTTGACTTACACTTGACATGACTCAACATTACAATGCACATGTACTCAAGTGAGACAACATGGCTTGAGTAAGCCTTGCAAGACATCACTGACACTCGGTCCGCTGTGGCGAGACCAACTCTTTGACATGCTTGTGATGGTGAAGCTGGTGAGCTGATGCCAAGCTTGGTCATCCGTGATGGTGTGCATGAACCTCATGGTGACATCTTGCTGAAGCGAACTCTTGCTTCCATTGCAACAAATGTGTTGGTTCGGCCCCTTCATCCAACTCATCTGCTAACATGCACATGGTCTTCTTGGGCGTGGGTCGCCGCTGAACCGACAACACATTGATGCATAGTGTTCGTGCTAATCTTCAAGTGTGTGTTGGTGGTCATGTGCATCATCTTGCCGAAGTACCCATTCGGCTCCAGTTGGACTTGCTTCTTGTCTTCGCCTTGGTGAGTGTGTTGAATGGGTTGGATTGGATGCATGCGCACAATGACATGCATGCTGCCGAATCCCTTGCATGCGATCATCCACACTGCTCACCATGTTTGCTCTGTGTTAGCTGTTGGGATGGATCTTTAACTTGTCCAGGCGCAGTTTCACCCGTGAGTGCACGTTGTGCCCACTATTGTTCCTGATCCTACTGCAACTCATTCGTCTATCTACGCAGATTCATGTTCTTCATGAGTTGTTGCTTCAGCACATGCAACTCCTTCTTCACTACATCTTTTGCCTTCGCATGATCTTCATGTCGTGCCGTCACTCCATAGCCGAAGTCTCCAAAGTTGCTTTAATCATCAATGGAACTGCTTGAGCTTGCAACCTTGTTCCGCCTCCATGTTGTCCAATGTCAACAACCTTCCTCTTGCATTCGTTGCATTTGGTATGTTGTCTTTAGTTGTTGTTCATGATTGTTGGAAATAATACTGAGAGAGGGGGGGTGAATCAGTATTATCAAATTCTTTTCAATATGCCTTCCTTAATTTATTGATCATTAACTTGTATATAATAATGAGCATGAAACAAGAAAAACAGATAGTCACACCAAAGAAACACCAGATATAAGGTGGAAACCAATGTGGGTGAAAACCACCTGCTGCAATATGTCTCTATCTTCTTTTCAATTAGAAACTTCTTTTACAATGATTTTGTACTGGTGCAGTCCTTTACCAGTACGCAGGCTGCAACCTGTAGAGAGTTACAACTCTCTCTCGTTTTCCAGTCTCTCCTGGAAGGGAGCTACAACCCCCTTAGCTCTTTGACTTCTTTAAGGACCACGTTTCATTAATTTTCAAACTGGATCCATGAATATCAAATAATCATCAAGTACATGTAAATCACCCAATCTCCTTATATAATGAACCAATGAATCACACAACTCTTCAGAATGTTGTAAACAGAAAAGTAATACTAGAAATCTAAACCCAGAACTCTGCTACAATAGATAAAAGACAATCAACAAATGTTTCAAGATAAGACCGCAACTTCACCAACAGGGGCCTGCGTATATCCGCAACTCCTCTGAAACTGAACTGCGCAGATCCGCACTGGTTGTTCTTCTGCTCTGCGTACTTTTCTTCAGATCCGCACCTTTACTTCTGGCTTGCAGCGTACATCCGCACTGTGCCTTCTTCATGTCTGCGTGCCTCGCACTTCGCCCTTTTCTAAACTGTGCGCGCCCCGCACTATGCCTTCTCTTGCGCTGTGTACCCCGCACTGCGCCTTTGGCTTCGTAGCGTACTCCCGCACTGAGCCTTTTACTGAGTTGCGTACCCCCGCACTGTGCCTTCGGATCGCCTGTGGACTTCTGATTAGGGCCAAATTTACAGTCCTCCAATGTGCCACAGTCAGTCAGATCCACAGATCTGTTCATGCGCCCGAGAGATCACGACATGTCAATAGATTCACTTTAAGTTATCTCCTTGATTTAGATCTAGCTTTTAACACCAATCACCCAAAATTTCAGATCTTAAGATATTCAAATTTCACAAGTGTATGGCCAAGAGATCTCCTTTCCTTTTTATAGGCAAGCCCTTCTCAATACCATGGTCCAAAACCATAATAACACAATACCATGAACCCAATACTTGGGATCAATACTTTTGGATGCAATACCATGGACAAAAACCATTTGATCAAAAACTGTCAGACTAATACCATGAACCATTCATGAAGATTCCCACGTGCACGTGCTTTTATGCATTGGAGAGAGTGAACCTGGGGTCCGCACCTTATGAACGTATCACCTGCGTACATGCATGCACTCCTTGTTCTGCATACCTGCGGGTCCGCAACTTCTTCTAGGATTACCTGTGGATATCTTAATTTCCATGATTTTGAGTGCTTGAACTTAGATCAGCCACAAGAGTGAGTTGCCATCAAGTAAAACATCTGTACCATAGAGCCAAACTAGAAACATAATACCAACATATTTTTGCCAGATGAGCCTTTGCTTTCTCATTCCATTGTCACCATCTGCTAGGTAGATCATATGATTTCACTTAGTTTTTAACCCTTGCTATGGGAACCACTGTGATGAGTGGTATTTTTAGCCATCCTCTTGACCTCTACATGTTTTGAGTAGTTCCATCATGACCAGAACCAATTGCTACCTTTTATACCACTCATTCCTCTAGGAGGAGTCCTCTTTGAGATATTTTTAGAATCCCAAAACATGAAAATATTGTCGAGCACTTATATTTTCAAACTAGTTAAAGTAATGAAAATACGCCTATTGAGTATAAGTTTATCCCTTTAATAGATTGGGATATACCATTTACGAGAAAGGAATACTTTATTTTAACACGACTAAAACATTCTCCTGAGTATATTTTTATGCCTTTTCAAACTCTAGAGACTAAATTCACAAAAAGGAACTTTTGGAGTTTTCCTTTTCACTTGTTTTTCAAACTCTCTGAACATGAAAAATAAGTTGAGTTACACCTTTGCTGGACTTGTAAAATCATCAAAAAATGTTGGACTCATTAAGCATGACAAGATTGAACCACTCCTTCTGAGGGTTTGTTAAAAATACTCATAAGGATTCATCCGAAGGATGAACTTATAATCAAGCATATGCTATCCTCCTCAAGCTTGTAAAAAATAAAGAGGTACTAACTAGAAATGGTTGGGAAATTAGGAAACTAGGGAATTTTCACCTATTAATTCCAGTGAATTACTCTTGAACATCATACTCTTTCGCTTCATCTTTGTGATTATTGGGTTAGGAAATTTTCTTGCCTCTTTGTTTAATCACACCATGTTAAAATCCTTTGTAATTAGTTTTCAGTCAATGCCACCAACTCCATAAAGTGTTGTCGATATGTTCAAGAAGTATTTGAGTTGAAATTTGCTAAAATACTCTTAAGCCTTCATTCTTGTCTATTGTTCCTAAACTAGCTCTACATTAGCATCATTCTATCTCAAGTCTTGATACCCATTTCATGTCGTTGATGATGGATACATCAAAGTCCTACTAAAATGGGTCACTTCCTATGGCCATCAACTCATTATATAGGAGGTTGAATTAGAAACTCTTTTTAGTACCTTGGAGCTTACATACATCAATGGAAAGTTTCCTCACTTCCGGTGATGGGTCCACATCATTGGCCTTCAACCAAAAGATTTTGTGTGGTGTTTGACTTCAACTTATTTATTCACACCGCATAGATTGTACTATAGTACCTTGAGATCCATTATCATTATCGGTGGTTTCTCTCACATATGTTAATCCATTACATCATTGGCCAGTAATCAAATTGTGTCAATCATGTTCGAATCCATCTCATTTATTCACCTTGTTAGACTCATACTATTGAGTGATGAGTTAGAATAACCCAGATCTAGTTCTATCCATTTAGGTTGCAATTTCAAGATTCATACAAGATCATATAGTATGATGGCTATGATCATTCAAACAGTCATGCAAGCATGGGGCCACACATTGTCATTAGTGGACAAGACTTCTTGTTCATTGTACATGTACTATTGGCTTATATGTTGAGAATGGGTATGCCTCCCTCAACAATTATATCATGATGATAATATGTATTGTAACATATGGTGATCTTGACCAATTTATTCTTGATCTAGACTTATCACAAGGAAAATCACTTCAATCCTCATTCACTTCTATTGACTTTGTACTTTAGGGGGAAATATGTTACAGGTCATTTTTTCGTATTCACTCAAAAGGCCTGAAAACTAGATCAATAAACATCCTTGAATACTTCATCATTATCCCTTTGGAAGGCCCTAAGCATAAAATCTCCAAAAAATCTAAGTTTCTCAGTTAATAAGCTAAAAAACCATTTTTTTAGCCCCAACACACCCTTCATACCAATCCACCTATAATGGTTGCAAGTTGCATAACTGAGCACCTATACTGACCAATGTAGATTGCTCTACTTTTCAAGTGTGATGGTTCTAGAATTTGGGGAAAAATAAAAAAATATATTTATGAAACTTCTCCTTCCTGAAGCTTCTAAGGTGGTTTTAACCATTTACCATGGATAGCGATATTCAATACCTACTTTAGAGGTCTTATCTATTATCCTTAGAGATTATCCTCCTTCATATGTGGATCTCAAGCCTAGATTGGTAAATCCTAAACTACTTCTTTTACCCTATAACTTCATTGCCTCCCATAGAGTCTGGGTTGGATTTTGGAGACTACTAGTGCCCTCATTCTACTGCTTTGTGATGAGGCTCATCAATAGGTATATCACAAGGGTCATAATGCCATCCTCGAACTTTAGAATTATCTCTTTCTGACATTTATTTATAATTTTTTCAATTTTATGCTTAGTGAGAAGGATAAAAGACGTGTTGTTATGTCATGTGGCCTAACATGGTTTAAATGCATGAATTGGGACAATTTTGAGATAATTTCAATGTAGGAGCTTAGAGTAGACAATAGGGAGAGATTCTAGGAGTTTGTATACCTAATTAACTCCTTCAATCATCCAAGATCACCACTTTGTCTTTCATCAACTCGGATCCATTGGCAGCTAAGCAGGACGAGGTCATTGGTGGCCAAGCTAGTTCAGTTCAAGAAAGATCTAGATCTACCTTTCTTGAGTTTTGGGAGATAAACACATCTGATTTCTAGGGAGTTGGTGGTAGCTACTCTTTTATATAAATAAGCATGCCAATGAACTCATTAGGATTCAAATTTTGGTGGCAACTAAGAAGCTATTAAGCTCAAGTATTTGTGACTGATATTTTTGACTTATTATGTGATGTATTTGACATTTCTGCAATGCTAATGAGAAGTTTCTTATTGATCCATCACTAAGTTAGTTTAGAGGGTTGAGGCTTTTGGGTTTGCGCCCAACCCTAGTATCTTAGGTCCCTCTTGTGTATTAATATTCTTCTTTAGCTTAGAATGTTTATTAGTTGCTGCATTTTAGTATAATATAATTCCTCAAACAGCTTTTGGTTATGCCTCTATCGCATCTCTCTCATGGGAGCTTGATTAGAGGAATCCACACTCGCAGCCAAAAAACATTATGTGATGATTTTTGTTGATGATTTCTGTTGAGCCCAAAACTTGCATCTTTCATACACCTTTTTCTAGCTTCTTTCCATTTACTTGAACCTCCTAAGCTGTCAATATCATTGCATATTAGTCATAAAAGAGCATTTAAAGTGGTTTATTGACTATGTCTTTGTGTTGCTGTTTGAACTAGATTTTTGCTTATGAGCTGCAGAATCTTGTCACTTTCTGCAGTTGGTTCAACTTTCTGCAGCCATTTTTGTTAAACTACAGGTTGCAAGTGTCACGAGGCAAAGCAAGCCACATGGGCAAGTTGGAAATGACCTAGGCATGGGTCAGGTCCCGTTGGTCCAGGTGGATTCGTCAAAGAACGTCGTGGCCAATGGTGGTCAAGCGGTGGTCAAACAGGAGAGTCCCACGGCAACAACACTCCATTTTCAAGCACGTGAAGATCTCTGTGACCATTTCTAGATCTTTGGAGGCATGTTGACACCTGTAGGCTGACCATGATGTGGATTCAATAGCCGCTTTCAATAAGATTGCGTAATCTCGGCGACCATGCTGCTAAATCCATGGATGTTGTTCTTCACGTGTCCTCTGTTCACGTAGTTTTCCAAGAAAATATGTAACCTTTGTTATAAATAATGCGTTTTGATATGCATAATAGCTATCCTTTTGAATGTAATCTTTTCTGTTAAAAACTCACTGTGTCGTGGCATTGGTTTAGTGTTGTAACTTTGTTTTGATATATATATAATAATATATTATATATATATATATAATATATATATATTATATATATATATAATATATATATCTATATCTATGATATTATATAAATAATATATATATATATATATCTATATATTATTATATATTAATATTATATATATATATATTATATTATATATTAATTTATATTATATATTAGATATAAAAGAAGACTCTATTCTACATGTTGGCGTGAACATGATTTGGAATTGATAGCTTGTTGGCTGAGGTTGTGCAGAGGGTCCCTGCGCACCGAGGTTTCGTTTCCACTGTTGCTATATAGTTTTTATGCATCATTTCTTTATCCTCACTGCATATGTTTTTCATTTATGTATATATTTCTAACATTCCACTATTGGTCATGATTTTACAAGCTTTGTCTAACGCTGATCAGTGTATGTATGTTTCAGATAGAGTAGGCAGCCCAGGCATATAATTTTCACAATGACTAATGACATGGGATTAATTCTCTGTTGACTTTGCTTTTCCTAGTTTTTAATTCCAGTTTTGTTTTGTTGAGTTCAGTTTTGTTCATTTTCTTTGTTAAGTTAGTTAGAAATCAACTTGCTCATTTCATTGACAGTTACCTCCAAAAGCCATAGCGAGACTAACTAGCGAGGGATTGAAATATGAATGCTGTAATTTGATTTTAGTTTACTTTTCTGCAATTAGATAATTGGATTGCTCATTTCATTGACAGTTACCTCTGAAATACATAGCGAGACTAACTGGAGGGGGATTGAAATATGGATGTTGTGATTTGATTTTAGTTTACTTTTCTGCAATTAGATAATTGGATTGCTCATTTGATTTATAGTTACCTCCGAAAGCCATAGCGAGACTAACTGGTGAGGGATTGAAATATGGATGATGTAATTTGATTTTAGTTTTATTTTCTTTGCAATCTTTGATTTCCTTGAAGTGCAGTAGCTTAAATCAATTTTCTGTATTTAGACAGCAGTAGAGATGATAGTTTCATAATCAGTAGTTCATTACTCGTTTTAATTAGCAGCATCTTTTCATTCTTGATTCAAGTGTGATTTTTCGCTAGTATGTTCTTAGACCTTTTGAAGTGTTAAGTTTTGGGAACCCTTATAAAGGACATAATTGCCTTAAAACTTATAACCATACTTTCCTTCTAGAAATTTAGGAATAGGAATTCCATAAACAAAGATAAAAACCCCCAAAACAACATAAAAATAAAAAATGACAAAAGTAAGAAATAGGTTATCTTGCACATATAGTGTGCCACACTTCATTAGCTTATGAATCCTGGATTGAAAATTAATGTAGCAATTTAGGACACACTAAATTGACCAAATATTTTGGCGCCGTTGTCGGGGAAGTGTAACTAGGTAGCCAATTTCTTAAAAAAAAACAACAACAATAAAAAGAAAGGAAAAATTGATAACTTGTTGAAGTATGCTCTCCTCTTGCACCTAGTGTGATCTGGAGGATAAGAAAAGAGAGTTAATGGTTCAATAATTTCTTAAGTATGCTCTCTTCTTGCACCTAGTGTGATTTGGAAGATTAGAAAGAGAATTATTAGCCCAACTTGAGGAGAAAAATAAAAATAAAAAAGTGACATGCATAGAGCAACAGATTCTAGGGGAAGGTTTATAGCTAGAGCCAAGAGTTCGATTTTCACAACTCCAACTTCTTCAAGGCATAGACAAGATTCACCACCATCTACTCCTAGCCTTAAGATTCTTGGAATTCAAGGAGCAGCAACTGAAATAGAGTATTCTCCTACACTATCTACCAAATCTCATCTAGGAGAAGACCCTTTCTTCACTTCTACAGGAGAGCATATTGCAGTGAAAGAAGTAGAATCACCTGAAGAAGAAAAGGAAGAGACTCTCTCTCATCCACCCTTGGTAGAAGAACTAGAAGAGTCTGAGGAAACTATCACGATGGAGGAAGTAGTAAATGGATTTGGGGGTAGAGGTAGAGGAGGAGGAAATAATGGAGGCAACAATGGTGGAGGTGGAGGTAATAATGGAAGAAATAAGGAAGGAGATAACTCGTTTGGATTCCATATAGTTGATGAAGAAACTCACACAATGATGAAAAACATCTCACCATCTATCCTCCCCAACTTTTATGGGTTGTGTAGTGAGGATCCTGAAACATTTCTGTTTGAGTTTGAAGTAGTGTGCCGAACCTATGACTATATGGAAGACTCTAAAAAACTCAAATTGTTTCCTTCAAAATTAAAAGGAGCCGCTTTGAAATGGTTCATGGGATTAGTCACCCAATCTATTAGGACTTGGAATGATATGAAACAAACATTTTTGGATAGATACCTGGACTATTGCATGCCCACCAATAACAAGGATGAGGTATTCAAAATGATGCAAAAAAAAGATGAAAACTTGGAGGATTTACTTGAAATATTTCAATACAACTTAAAGAGAGCAAAGATGAGCAACTTAGATGAGGAAACTTTGAAATCCCTTTTATTGAAATCCATTAGAGATGAATGGATAGATATTTTAAACATGATGGGGAAGGGAGACATTTCTCAACCTCCACTTCATGACATAGCAGAACTATGTGTCCACCTCTTGAGAGGAAAATCTAAAACGGGAAAAGGGCCTAAAGATCCTTCTCTTATCAGAGCAAACAAATATGAAACTGGATCAATAAGTAGGGCAGAGATTGGCAATATGCTTGATAAATTCAAAACTGATATCCTAGGAAGTCTTAGTGAACAACTAGACACCCTTAAAATTCAAAACAAGCAAAAAGCAGAAACTGATGCTCTAGCCATATTTTGTCCGAAATGTAGGAAGAAACATGCTCTAAGGGAATGCCCCTTGGATGCAAAATTTGTATAAACATGTATGATTTTCTCATAGAATCATGAGACCAAGGATTGTCCTTCAATTCCTAGGCTCAAAGTTGTCTTTCAAGAAGATCCAAATTCAGTAGAATCTCTTTGTTTTGTTCCAAGAAGACCTTGGCATGGGTAACAAAATCAAGGATTTAATAATCCTATGAACTTTCAACCCCCGCCAAATTGGAATCCTTGGCAACAACCTTGGCCCCGACCTCAAAATCCATATCAAACATGGGCACAAGGGATGCAAAATCCTTATGGGAGATTTGCTCAATTTTATCAATATCCTTCATCTTTTCAAAATCAACAAACTCCACAACTTCCAAATCAAAATCCACAAGTTTCATTGCCATTTCCACAGCAACAACCTTCTCAAAAAAATTCAAATCCTAAACTCGTGCTTCCATTTCAACATAAGACAAATCAACTTCCAGCTCATCCATTTCCAAATCCTAACAATAAAAATCCTTAGAATACTTACATGATAGAAGGACAACAATTTCCTACCTATATGATTGTTCCTCTTAATGATGTACAACTTAGGTTTGGTATAGTTTTAGAAAAACCTTCTATAGATTTCTAAGAGCAAGATACATCTAAGGAGGACTCCCTTAAAGTCAATAAGGGTTCTAAGGAAGCATCTCTTCAAAACTCAAACATTCAAAAAGAGAAAGAAAAGTCAACCCCCACAACTCCTATAGTTGAGCAACTTGCATCTTCATCCACACCTCCTTTCCCTGAAAGATTACAAATTGATAAAGGGGTGGAAAAACAAATCTTGTTGCCTAACTGTGATTTTCTGGATGAATTAAAGAATGTTTGTATCAAGATCCCCTTGCTACAAGCCATTAGGGAGATTCCTATTCTAGCAAAAACAATAAAGGAGTTGAATCTCAAAAGACCAGGAAAGAAACCAAGAGATACAAGAAGAATCCACCTGGTAGGAAAAATTGCAGATATCATGATGGGAAAATTACCATGCAAAAGTATGTAGATCCTGGTAGTCCAATTGTCAAGACACATATAAATGGGATAGAAATTCCAAACACATTGATTGACTTAGGGGCTGCTATTAACATTATGAGTAGACAAACTATGGAACAACTTAAACTTCCTAATCTCCTCTTTACACCTACTTTACTGCAACTTGCAGATAGATCAATCATCAAACCAGACGGTGTATTAGAAGATATTTCAGTCTCCTTAGATTCTTGGGAATATCCAGTAGATTTCATGATTTTGACTCTCAAGAGTAATTTAGGAGGGCACCCACTTATCTTAGGAAGACCTTGGCTAGCCACAGCTGATGCTTTCATTAGTTGTAGATCTGGGGATATGTACATTTCTGATGGTAATTCGACAAAGAAATTCAATTTGTATCCTCTAGCAAAAGAAATTATAGAAGTAGGAGACAATGAATGGGTTGATGATGAGGACGATATACAACCTATCTTTACCATTTCTGAAATCAGTGAGGATAGTCAAATTCTGAACACATTAGAGAATTTTGAGACATCTTCAGAATATGACCCCACACAATTTTAGTTGGATTCTAACATTGAATATTTATCACCAAGACAAATGTCTCTTTACTCTATGGAAGAGTTTGGTAGTTCTACCATTGAGATTTTTCTAGGTAAAACATTGAATATCAACAAAAATTTGGAAAAGTCACAACAGGAAGAACTAACCAAAATCTTGCAAAAAAATTCTACTGCATTTGCATGGGAGTATACTGATATGAAAGGTATTGATCCTAAGACTTGCATCCATCATATCTATATTGACGAAAACAGTAGACCAATCAGACAACTTCAGAGAAGGATGAATCCAAATCTTAGGGAGATAGTGAAAGAAGAGCTCCAAAAACTACTCAATGTAAACTTCATTTATCCAATTTCAGATAGCCGATGGGTTTCTCCTTTGGTTATAGTACCTAAATGGAGGGTATGCATTGATTACAAGGAATTGAATAAAGCAAGTTTGAAGGATCACTTTCCTTTGCCTTTTATCAATCAAGTATTAGATACATTAGCAAGCAAAAAGTACTTTTCATTTCTGGATGGTTTTAGTGGTTATAATCAAATATAGGTAGCACCTGAGGATCAAGATAAGACCACATTTACCTATCCATGGGGAACTTTTGCCTATCGAGTGCTTCCTTTTGGATTATGTAATGCACCCGCAACATTCCAAAGAGTAGTATTAGGAATTTTTTCTGATCCAATCCATGATTGCGTAGAGGTTTATATGGATGATTTTACAGTTTATGGTGACTCATTTGAAGAAGCATTAGAAAATTTGGAAAAATTACTTGTAAGATGTAACGAAACAAACCTTTCATTAAACCATGAAAAATGCTTTATGATGTTTACTGAAGGTATTGTTTTAGGACATCATATTTCAGGGGATGGGATTAAAGTTGATAGATCAAAAGTTGAAGTCATATCCAAGTTGCCTATTCCAAATTATCAAAGAGATGTTAGAAGTTTTCTAGGATTTACTGGATACTATAAAAGATTTATAGAAAACTTCACTAAAATAGCATCTCCACTCTTCAAACTACTTACAAAAGACTGTGAATTCAAATGGGATCCTGATTGTCAATCAACATTTGAAAACAAGAATATCTGAAGCACATATCTTGAGAGGACCAAATTGGAAGCTCCCTTTCCATATTTCTACAGATGCTTCAGATACAGCTCTAGGAGCTATGTTGGGTCAAAAATATTTAGTCCCTTATGCCATTTACTATAGCAGTAAAAATTTGACTCCCACTGAGTTGAACTATACTGTGACTGAAAAAGAGTTTTTAGCTATTGTTCATGTAATCAATAAGTTCAGACATTATATAACATGCTATGAAACTTTTATTCATACTAATCATTCTGCGATTAGATATCTAATGAACAAACCTATTACTAATGGCAGAGTTACAAGATGGCTCCTACTTTTACAAGAATTCAATATTACCGTGTTGGATAGACCAAGGAAACAAAATACAGTAGCTGATTTCTTCTCTAGGATTCAAACTACTAAAGAAGATTCTCCTGTAGAGGATAAGTTTCCTGATGAATATTTGTTTGCAGTAACTACTAAGACTCCTTGGTATGTAGATATTGCTAACTATTTGGTTACAGGGAAGCTACCTCCACATTTATTTCCTAGAGTGAAAGAAGAAAGATTATTCAGGAGAGTTCAAAATATTCATGGATTTCTAATGAATTGTTTAAAACAGGGCCAGATCTTGTGATCAGAAGATGTGTTAGGGACAATGAAATGCCCGATATCCTTAAGGCATTTCATGATGAACCATGTGGTGGAAACTTTGCTGACAAAAGGATAGCCTATAAAATCCTCTCTTTAGGATATTATTGGCCTTCCCTCTTTAAAGATGCAAAACAATATGTCAAAAGTTGCGACAGCTGCCAAAGAGTAGGGAAACCTACCCTTTCAAATGAAATACCATTGCAACCATAGGTACTCATCGAACCCTTTGAAGAATTGGGCTTTAGATTTCATTGGGCCTATTAATCCGCCATCTAAGCAAAAGAAGTATATATTGGTATGTACTAATTATGTCACTAAATGGGTAGAAGCCAAAGCATTATTTTCTGCTACTGAAAATTCAGTTATTACTTTTCTTTATGAGGATATTTTTACTCGCTTTGTTGTTCCAAGAGAAATTGTGACAGATCAGGGAAGTCAATTCACGTCCAATTTGGTGGAGAAACTGATGGAAGAATACAAAATCAGGCACAGAATATCTACTCCTTACCATCCACAAGCAAATGGTCAAGTGGAGTCTACAAACAAAGTTATCGAAAGTATCATCACCAAAAATGTTCATCTACACAGAAGAGATTGGGTAGAAAGGCTTCCTGAAGCCTTGTGGGCCTACAAAACTACATGGAGAAATACAACAGGACATTCTCCCTATGAACTTGTTTGTGGGAAAGAAGTCTTGCTCCCCATTGAGTTCCAAGTCAAAACATTCAAGATGGCAGTTCAATTGGGGATGGATCTATCAGAAGCCCAAAAGCATAGAATGGAGCAGTTGAATGAGCTAGATGAGATCAGACAATAAGCAATCCTAAGAATTGATCTAGTTCAATATCAAAGAGCTAAGTGGCATGACAAATACATCAAAGAGAAAAAGTTTCAAGAAGGAGACTGGGAATTGCTATTTGATTCCAAGTTTAAAGACTTCAAAGGGAAATTTTAGACTCATTGGCTTGGGCCATATGAGATTGACAAAGTCTTTAGCAATGGAGCGGTAAGAATCAAAACCATTGATGAATTTCAAACTCCTCTTATTGTGAATGGTCACCGATTAAATATATATCATAAGCCACTCTCAAAAGAGGAATTTGTCAAAAATTTTCAAGATAATTATGCAATAAGGCTGGTGAAGAAGAATCCTTCTTCTCCACTAGCCTACCCTTTTCTGTTCTTAAAACAAAAAGAAGAAATAAATGTGTATAAGCCTGAAAACCAATCATTGGTTGGTAGTCTTATACAGAAAATACAGGGCGAAAATCAAGAACTCCTGACACCCTATATTTTCCAAAAAAAATAAAATTCCGCTCTTTCTCATTTTCATTCCACTCCACTTCATTTCATTCCACTCCATTTCATTCATCTCATTTCATTCCACCAATAGAAGTTTTTATGACCATTTTCATCCATTCAGTCATCATTCATCCATCTCATTTAGTCATATGATCGTTCAGTCAATTTCCGCAGCTGAATCTAGTTTCCGCAGCTGCAAACTAATTTCGCAGCTAGCACCCTGTCATTCAACATTGGCAGTTAGATGATAGGCAAAAATAATAAAAATCAAATGCAGGTATGACCGAGGACATATTATGAAGACATGGGGCACCCAAAGGCATCAACGAGGGGCAACTGATCAAAGGTTATGGACAACAAGTGGCAAAAATTCCAAGGTATGAGTAGAAATTTATTTCAAATGGCATTCAAAACACATTTTTGCATAGTTATTAAATCAAAAGCTCCACTATATGCAATGATTGGCGTGATAACCTCCATAACCATTCCATTCCACGACATTCCTCAACAAACCATGCATTTATTTCTCCAACGGCCTCATGATTAATCCTCGGATTTAACTCATGTTTGGATGCATTTTCACACTCCACTTCTAATTATGGGACGTGACCAATTTGATTACGACTCTCCTCCACCACATAAATTTCGCAGCCATTTCATGAATGTGTTTATGTCTACTCCATAGCCGTCCATTTTAAAAATTATGTCGTCACTCCCCTACTATTTTATTGAAGCCACGGTTACATTACCACCTCATTCACATAAGTTTCCCCTCTATTCCATGAATTCACCTCGGCTTCCTGTCCTCTATTTTGCTGCCTGTCCTCTGTTTTCTGCTTATAGTCACTGGTTTTTCTCCATAAACCCTGTTCACTCCCGCTAATCCAGTCGTCTCACCTCCGCTAAACCCTTCACACGTAGATGAATTTTAAAGAACAGAAGGAAAGAATGGGTCTGTTGTTGAGGGCAAAACCGAAAGGGCCCAAGTTTATGGAGGGATACCCACAAGTAAAGAACATGTTGAAAAAGGCACGATGGCTTTGGTTTATTCAAAAGTTCAAAGGCTATAATAAGGAGATTACAAAAGCCTTTGCGAGGTATTTAATGGCCTGGAGGTGGAAATTGGGGACCTCAAGTTATAGTTACCGAGGTATCCATAGCAGCTGCTACAGAACTCCCTCAAGAGGGAGAACGCTGGTTCAAGAACAAGAGCTTTGATGAGAAGGCTTGGAGGGTTATCCTACGCAATCCAGGTATGGATGTAACTATATTTAAACAAGGAATTCCTATTCATGCTTTATAAGAGAAGTGGGCCAGTTTACTGTTGATTATTCAAAAGTTCATTCGTGTGAAGGCCGTTTTGGAGCAATGTATATGTATCATACCCAACTGTTGATGAACTTTTTAGAGAATCAAACACTAAATATACCTTAATTTTTATTTCTAAGCTTGAAAAAGATGTGCACAACCGTCCAAAAGAATATAGAGGACATAGAACCCCACTTGTATCATCACGGGCTGGTGAAAAATTTAATTGAAGACCAATTGAAGAAAAAGAGGGATACCTAGGAACGGTTTTTAATGAGAAATTACTTTCAAGATCCACCTAAAATGCCCGAGAGTAGTACAGTAAGGAAGAGTAGAAAAAGGGAAACTAGTGTAAGAATTCAAGACCCTCCTATTAGCAGAACCAAAGAAGTTAATCAAGAAGAGAAGCTGGAAAGAACCAAGGATAAAAAGCAAAGAAAATTGAAAGGGAAAAGAAACGTAGAGGATGTCTGCCAATCACCAGAACCTTCCTTAGAAGAGGACCACCAAACACAGTCTGAAAGGCTAACTCACCTCCAAGGACAATCAACTGCAGCCAAGAAGAAAGAAAAAGAAAAACAGAGTATGGAAGAAGAGGGCACTAGCCCACAGCATTTGAGGAGAAGCATCAGGCTTAGAGGAAAGTGGAGAAAAGTACAAACAAAAGGGACCCATTTTATTGACTTGGGAGGAGTAACACTGGAACAATCTCCAGCTGGCCGTAGCCCACCTCATTCTCAGCCAAACATTGAAACTATTCCTCTAGATGTTGACATAAGTCCTTCTTGGACAGACTTTGAAATCAGTCCTCCTCAACAGGACTTTGGGGTCAGCCCAAGGAAAACTTCACCCAAGATAGACCTGAATCAGCAAGAGATGTATGGTTATATAGAATCCTTGGAAAAGAAAGCCACAGGTCCAAGCTCTTCATCCATGCCTCATCCAGCACAGGATGCTCAAATCCAGTCATTGAAACAAGAAATTTTTGAGTTAGAGGTCCTAAATAGACACATTAAACATGAAAATGAAGCATTAAAGGAACAAAGCAGACTGGATAAGATCATTCATGACAATACCATGCTACATCTTGGTCTATGGCAGAAAAAAGAACAGTAAATTGAAGAAAAAGTGTAGGAAGATAAGTAGAGAACTGATCAATCTCAAATTCAGATGCTTGATGAAGAAGCCCAGGATGTTAGCAGCACCAATAAAGAGAAGAAGGGGGATGGATGTACTGGCAGAAGTTTCAGAGCATATGATTTGAGGGGGGATAGTCAAAATTTTGGTTGCATGGGTACATGGAACACCTTCACAGTGGGGGTATGTTGAGCCCCAAACTTGCATCTTTCATACACCTTTTTCTAGCTTCTTTCCATTTACCTGAACCTCCTAAGCTGTCAATATCATTGCATATTAGTCATAAAAGAGCATTTAAAGTGGTTTCTTGACTATGTCTTTGTGTTTCTGTTTGAACTAGATTTTTTCTTATGAGCTGCAGAATCTTGTCACTTTCCGTAGCTGGTTCAACTTTCCACAGCCGTTTTTGTTAAAATACAGGTTGCAGGTGTCACGAGGCTATGCAAGCCACATGGGCAAGTTGGAAATGACCTGGGCATGGGTCAGGTCCCATTGGTCCAGCTGGATTTGTCAAAGAAGGCCGTGGTCAATGGTGGTCAAGCGGTGTTCAAACAGGAGAGTCCCATGAAAATAGGACTCTGTTTTCAAGCACATGAAGACCTCCATGACCATTTCTAGATCTTTGGAGGCACGCTGACACCTGTAGGCTGACCACGATGTGGATCCAATAGCCGCTTTCAATAAGATTGCGTAATCTCGACGACCATGCTGCTAAATCCGTGGACGTTGTTCTTCATGTGTCCTCTGTTCACGTAGTTTTCCAGGAAAAACAATTATGCAACCTTTGTTAAAAATAACGTGTTCTTATACACATAATAGCTAGCCTTTTGAATGTAATCTTTTTTGTTAAGAACTCACTGTGCCGTGACATTTGTTTAGTGTTGTAACTGTGTTTTGATATATATATATATATATATATATATATTATATATATATATATATATATATATATATACTATAATATATATATATAATATATATATAAGAAGACTCTGTTCTACATGTTGGCGTGAACGTGATTTGGAATTGATAGCTTGTTAGCTGAGGTTGTGCACAGGGCCCCTACACACCGAGGTTTCATTTCCACTATTGCTATATAGTTTTTATGCATCATTTCTTTATTCTCACTGCATATGTTTTTCATTTATGTATATATTTCTAACATTCCACTATTGGTCATGATTTTACAAGCTTTGTCTAATGCTGATCAGTGTATGTATGACATGGGATTAATTCTTTGCTAACTTTGCTTTTCCTAGTTTTTAATTCCAGTTTTGTTTTGTTGAGTTTAGTTTTGTTCATTTGCTTTGTTAAGTTAGTTAGAAATCAACTTGCTCATTTCATTGATAGTTACCTCCGAAATCCATAGCGAGACTAACTGGCGAGGGATTGAAATATGAATGTTGTGATTTGATTTTAGTTTACTTTTCTGCAATTAGATAATTGGATTTTTCATTTCATTGACAATTACCTCCGAAAGCCATAGCAAGACTAACTGGCGAGGGATTGAAATATGGATGTTGTGATTTGATTTTAGTTTACTTTTCTGCAATTAGATAATTGGATTGCTCATTTCATTTACAGTTACCTCCAAAAGCCATAGTGAGACTAACTGGCAAGGGATTGAAATATGGATGATGTAATTTGATTTTAGTTTTATTTTTTTTGCAATTTTTTATTTCCTTGAAGTGCAGTAGCTTAAATCAATTTTTTGTATTTAGATAGCAGCAGAGATGATAGTTTCATAATCAGTAGTTCATTACTCGTTTTAATTAGCAACATCTTTTCATTCTTGATTCAAGTGTTATTTTTCGCTAGTATGTTATTAGACCTTCTGAAGTGTTAAATTTTGGGAACCCTTATAAAGGACATAATTGCCTTAAAACTTATAACCATACTTGCCTTCTAGAAATTTAGGAATAGGAATTCCATAAACAAAGATAAAAACCCCCAAAACAACATAAAAATAAAAAATGACAAAAGTAAGAAATAGGTTATCTTGCACATATAGTGCGCCACACTTCGTCAGCTCACGAATCCCGGATTGACAATTAATGTAGCAATTTAGGACACACTAAATTGACCAAACAATTTCTTCAAAAAATATATACATTAGTTATTTTTTATGCTTGTTGTAGCTTAGAAGTGAATCCATTACATAGATTAGGGTTCTTAGCATCAATTAGATAGTTTTCAAGTTCAACTCACATTTTCCACCATTGGTTATAATATTTTGAAAATGAAAATAAGAATAGGAGAATGTGATGTTGTAGGACTGTTGGACCTACAGGAAAGGGACCTTTTCACCATCTCCATCCAAGGCTTCTCCACTCTCTTTTGATGACTCTCAATCATTGTCTTGATCTCTGTTTTTTGGTCACCGTGAGCATCCCTCTTAGCCCAAAGATGGCCTTCCTGAAGTGTTGAGCTTGGTTAGGGGTGTTGGTCACCTTCCATCCATCACCCACAACCTTCATCCATCTTTCCATCACTTTATCCCATCATCCTTACCCTACAAACCCTCTCGGAAAACTTCATGTAGCATTTCAAGACTTCTTGTAGCAAAACAAGAATCATGTAGCAGCTTCCTGTAGCATGCCTGTAGTAGCATGTTTTTCCTTTCTTTTGACTTGTAATACCAATGTAGCTTAGTTTAGGAGTAGTTTGACCCCCTAGCTTGGACTCGATGATCAGAGGCAGGGAAAATTTGAAGGATGGAAATTTATCTTGAAGTTTAAATACATTGGTGAATATTACTAGTCCCTAATATGAAAACTATGAAATGTTTATTGATGTATTTGTAAAATTATTCAAATTTATAATGATTTTATATATGCTCTCTATATAGTGTTGGATATTTTTGAGGTAAAATAATTTTATATTGTAAAATTTGGGCAAATTGTTGTTTTAAAAAATGGAAATTGGCGAATCTTTTTTTTTTTTTTGGAAAAATCATAGAAAATTAACCCACCTGCGAATATTAGCCCCTAAAATTTTCCATGATCAGAGGTACCACCTAGGCCATTCCCTCCATTCTGTTTCCTTCATTGCAAGAGAAAATAACATTAGTTTCTTCATCAAGATTTGGCAATTATGACATTACTTAATGTGAAAATGTGAACTAGATAAATGATGCATGAATTCTTGAGTTGTGAGTTGGTAGAATAATATTTTATTTTTAAGTGAATTTGATAGCTAGATGATTGATTTCAAGTAGTGTAGTTTCCTTTATGCAGGTAACATAAATCTTGTGTTTTTTTCATGAATTGATTCAGTAGCATGTACAAGTGGGTAGAATTTACAAGTTCGATTTGAGAAGAATTTACTTTTTCTACACTAGGCTTAGCTTTTGAATTACATTTTCAATAGTTAATTCCCCCTCATTCAGTAGAAGAATGGTCTTGGAACCCTAATGATCAAGGGACCTAGTTGAGGGTGGTATGAGTAGAATTCCATATATTGTGTATACAACACTATCACCTCGAATTTTGTATGAACCTCGGGTTGATAATTAGAAATGAGGAGCCTCTAGGAGTCAGAGCACTCTTGGTGCAATACCAGGGCTCACCACTTTGAGCTTAAGGAACCATCATCCATTTATGCATTAGGGTTGAGTGTGACGCTTTTCTTTGTGGCAAGGAAGGACAAGGCAAAGGGGGATATATCTATAAATTCAACATATATAAATGGTTGTAACTCTCTCCTTTATTTATTACTGCAAAAAACACTTTGTTTTCCTATACTTATGTCATATTGATGCTTATGTATTTCAATGCCACTTGACTCATTGATTATAGACATTAGTTTATGCTATGTGGATATTGAATTTCTCTTTATTGTTTTATTTATTGTTGCAGGTTCCATTCATAGTGGTTGGAGCCAGAGTTGGAGCTTACACACAAGGAGAAGAGGAGGAATTAATACAATTTCTAGGTAGGTCTCTTTTTCGTATTCTAATCTCTCTAAGGAAAACATAGATCCTTTTCCCCTTGTTGTTTCTAGATCAGGCCATTAGATCTAGGGAGTTCATTTTTGTCTGCAAAAGTGAATCTTACAATAAAAACCTTAATTAAATGGAAAGGAACTTGATTAAGAGTTGACAACCAAAGGCTAAATTAGACTAGGTATATTCAAAATTTGAATGCTTGAAGGTTGAACAACTCTGATACCAATGTAGAGAACAAAGTTCGTACTTCGCAATAATCTTTAGAACACTTGCAATATGAAGACATCCATTGAGGATATTTATATGAGATATTGATTGAAATGAGGGATTTATTATATGCTTAGGCATGTTACCCTTCATGAATGACCATATCCCTAGAGACATGCCTCTTCTATTCTAATTATTATTTAATTAATCATCATTTATTATTATGATGATTATTAGCATTATTATTATTCATACCTAAATAAAGCTAAATAAATCATTTACCCAACAAAATGTCATTCTTTCCCTTCAAGTTTAAAATTAAATGATATTTTTGAGTCCTAATGCTTTCCTTGGAATTGAGGATTATTTATCTAAGTTCAAAATTATTAGAATTTTTCTTAAGTATTGTAAACTGGAAATGAAGGAAGATCAATTAACCTAAACTTGAAACTAGGTAGCATTAAAATTAAAAACCTCAATCAAAACAACTCGATTAAATAGAACCATAAACATGTGGATTTCATGGTCACAACTTGATTGTTTTTTACAACTGGTATATAACTTTCCTAGCTTGGTTCCCATTAACTTTGGCTTAGATATAGTTGAAGAAATTGTTATTTTCTTTTCTGCTTCTAATAGCTAAATTGGGTTCACTTAATAAGCCACTAGTTAGTTTTATGCTTTTTCTATGTAAAAACCCATTTTCTCCCATTCTTTAATTATCCTTATGACTTGATGTCATTGTGAATCATAAAAAATAAATTTTAATGATTTTTGAACTATGATGGACAAATTGTAAATGACGTAAATAAATTTTTCTCAATTAATAAACAAATTCTAAGAAACTAGCCCAAGGGGGTTAGCTCAATTAGTAATTGTCGTGTTATGAAGTTTTATGTTAAACATGAGATTCAAGGCTCAAATTCCTCATGGATCAAACCAAAAAAAAATAAATTGATAACTACTTAAAGTGTGGAGCATTTGTACTATCCATGATATTGTAGACTAAATATATTGAGGGGGCTACGACATTTCCTTGCTTTTAAAGTAAATAAATTTTGGTGAAAACCCATATCATCAAATTGCAAAAACTTAATATATAAATTTCATTTACTCTCTTCCCACTTCCACAAATTTTATTATTGAAAGACTTTTGGGTAGTTGGGTATACAACCAACCACAATTATGAAATTATTGGGGTGGTTGGAATATAGGAAAAATCTTAGAGAATTGTATAATTACCAAAATTGATTTGCAAAATTTACCCATGAATTCCTTTGCCACAAGCAACAAAAATTACATGTATTCTCAGATAAGGAGTGAGGATGCATGTCGGGGTGGAAGAGATCATTCTTCCCTATGTGAGTAGTGTACAAAAGAGAGAATAGGTGTTGAGGAAGTGTTTTCATGAATTTTGGGGGAACCCACAAGAAAAGGGAGTGAAAATCATGAGTGATTTCATCATCGAGAGTTTATAGACAAACAAACTACATTTGGGTTGCCAAAAACCATTCCAAAGGGTACCAAATTCAATTTAAGTCTAATACTGGTTTTCTGGGCTAGCTAAAATACAAACTTAAAAACTAGAAATGTGGCAAGAAAGCATGAAGCTAACCTTTGTAAAGAGGGATACAAATTTTGATGTTGGATAGGAAAGGAAACTAGCAGTTAGATGGGAGGGCATTGGGGGACTACATAAGAAGTGAAGGGACTCCCTTGTGTAATTGAAACCAACTAGGAAGTTGCCTATATAATTTCTTGAATTCTAGTCGGAAGAGGGTTTTTTTTCCATTGAATACCCGTGAAGGGGAGATTCCTTCACACCCATCAATTTCCTTGTGAAACTGAATTCCTTGGAAATAACATGGCTTGGATAGGGGCTTTCCAATTGTACAAAGAGATAGACATAGTTGAGCCTATGGTTGGGTGGAAAAGATCTCACCCTTCTTTAGTTTTAGGAAATTAATTTTAGATAAATATATTCATGTGATTAAATTATGTTTATTAGTTGTGATTACTTTATATGTATTTTCTAAATTGATGCTACTTGCTATGTATGTTAATGTAGTAATGATTTTAGCACCATAGTTGATTATATTGGGTTAATGGAAATATTTTTTTGATGTTGTAAACAATAACTCAATCCATTTTCTTGATGATCAGATTCCTTCAAGTAATCTTATGTTTATATAAGAATACTAAGTGTTAGTCTTCATAAAACATGTAGTGGTGGGATTTTAAAATGTTCATTAATCACTCGTGATTCTTGAAAAGTTCAGTTTGTGATTATTCTAGACCTCTAGAGATTTTTGGGCTACTATATTACTTGTTTAGATTACCTAAATAGTTGTAATAGTGAGTTTTTGGGTTGGCTGGAACAAAGGAAACTCTGCAACCATGCATATTAGGAAGCCTAAAGGTATCCAACCCATTAAGGAACCATGGAAAAAGCATATGAGGTATAGTCCCTTGGTTGTCCAAATCATCAACTTAATGAAGTTTTTGTGTGAAGTTGATTTTGTATGTACACATTGATGCATTCCAACTTACAATGCACATGTATATTGATGGGGATATAGCATGAACCCAAATGTTTCCCCCTTGGACCAAGGAGCATTTTGATTTCTATCATGATGGCTTGCACACCCCTTACTATAGATGTGGTGTAGTCGAACCATGTGTTTATAATTGTATTGCAATAAGTAGGATTAATGATGAATTTTCTCTCGAAAGAAATACGTAATTTACTTGTATTAATTCCATAACTAGAAGAAAAAATAAGGAACAAGTTGCGATGGTTAGATTTTTTCCTTTTGGTGAAAATGTGAAGGCTTATAAATTTTGATTACTTTTTGTAACTTTGAGGAAACATGTCTCAGTAGAACCCAATTCCTTTTAAGGTGGTTAAAGCTTTGAAATTTATCTTGGAATTTGGATTTGACATCCATGAACCATATTTGGTTCAACTTGGACGAATACAATCAACCTACATAATATTGGTAGATAGGCACTACATCTCTCATGGTTGGGGTTGGTGTTATTACACACACACACACACAAATTTGACTTTATTTTTTATAGGACATGAGTTAGATTAGCATGTCATCCCTAATATCTTGAATGTATATTTGTTGAAGGCTTGCTTGAGATTTTGTAGGTATATTGTTGGTATTGCTACAAGCTATTGCCTATGTGCATATATTTGTATGAATAGACATTCATAATCTAGGTTTTCATTCACAAGGATAAGGAGTTTATACTCAAACCCCTTCTCCTTGCCAAAGAGGCTCATGTATAACATACTAAACAATTACAATGGATAATATCATAGTGGTAAATTTTGGGGCACTAATCAACCTTTAAATTGTTATGAATATAGGTGTTATATGAGGGTATTCAACCTTGTTTCTTATGGAATGGATTGAGAAGTACTTTATTTAACACTCCCTCCTGCCCAATTCTACCATCTCAGGCTATTGGAGATGTTCCTTATGAATTGACTTGATCTCCAAGGTTTGTTTTGAAAATGGGGTTACAAAAACATTTCTTTTTAAATTCTAGAATTAAAATTGATATCACCATTACAACTAACTCATTGAAATATCTTTTATGATATAAATTTTACCTCAATCCAACTCTTGGATTCAAAGTTATTCATGTTTTAGTTTGGCAAATCACATTAGCCAACGTTAGCATTGGGATACCACTTGGCATCCACGTGGGTTCACATGGTATTTCCATGCCAGAAGAAGGGTTCCTCTCATTACAGGTGCCTAAATGGCCTCCATGTGGCCACTTCCACATCATCGTCTATGTGGGGCCCATGAATTATCCCCCTTATTTTTTGTGGTACTTTCCCTGTCATATGAAATTTTCATTCAAATTTCGTTCCATATGGAATCTATAGGCTCACATCATGCCAAATTGGAATGACCTTCCATTGCCTCCCTTTTCACCTTCATGAACAATCTTCAAGACTTGGTGGTGGGCAATGAGCTGTGTTGGGTTGTTTTATTGGAACCACAATTGAATTGATCACTCTCCATCGACATGCTCATATCACATTCACAACTCACTAGGTCATTGGTGGTGGCTATTGGGTAGTGACAAGGTTATACAATGGGAACTATGATTGGATTGGTAAGCACCATTGGCATACTTGTCTCATGTTTATCATGCAATAACACTCATTAGTGATGGGAGGTGGGCGGTGCCCTAGTGGGTAGATTTCTATTACTCCTTGTCCCATCTTTGTCCTTTTGGTGTTGGCTTCATTCACACCCATATAAAATTAATTTCTGTTACATGAGGTCCTCACAGAACATTCATATATAATAAAGGGTTCAACTAACTAGGTTTATGAAATCAGAAGGATGATTGTCTTGTGCCCATGGCCTGAGGCGTATAGCTCTATGTCCTAAGACTTTGAACCCTCAATTTTGGCATGATAACTAGTATAAGGAATAGATTGAGCTACATATTTATTCATAGACCTTAAAAGTTAATTAAATGAACAGAAACACATAGTTTTTCCTTTCCATCATGAACATAATAATAGATAGCATAATTTAGGATTGCATTAGATTGATGAACACAAAATATCATTCCAATAATAAGAATAACAATGAGCCTCACATCTTAGACATTCATTTTCATTTATAACATATAAGTATTGCACCATTTACAACATAACCAATTCATCATAATCCATAAGGAAAATGCACAAGAAACTTACATGTATATGTGTGATTGAATATGGATGGAAATTGGAGGGAATTCAACTCTCCACCCAACCATACACCATTTTCACTATAATATTTCTTGTAGTTGACCACCCCTAAGCCATATCCAAAGTCTAAGGGGATGCTTGTTTATGGAAATTCATGCCCAATGTTGAGTCACATAACTAGGACAAGAAAACCAATACCCTGGTGTTTTAACAACTTCTCACCATTAGTAAGCACAACAATTGCTCACTTTTTCCCTGAGTAAAACATAGAAGGCTTCATCCAAGATTTAGATGGTCGTTTCTTATCTCCACGAGGCTAAACCTACTATATAGGTGGTTTCACAACTTTAATTTCTTTAACAAGCATTACAAGGGTATGTATTCCACTAAACAATTGGTTTTGTAGCTCTTTCAACAATAATTGTAGTGATCAAAATGCCATGTCAAGTGTATCATTAGCCAACAATAAGCACCAAGTAGTTTGAGCATCCTGAGCTTCCCTATGACCATTTAGGCTTAGACTCACTTTCTTGTGGCCTCAAAACAAGAGATGTGGAGAATAACACTGCAATATTTTGAACATTGGCTCTTAGACATTCCAATCCAACTCATTTTTGAACTTAGCTCCAATAACACCTTTCTCTCTTTCTCTGTCTGTATTTACTCACATGTGATTTGTTCTATGACTTCTCTAATTCTCTCTGATCTTCCCTCTCCACCACCATCATTTGGTTTGTAGCCTCTTTCTCTCTCTACACATTTCATGGGGAGAGAGGATAGTATGGAACCATCCTCCACTTAGGATACCCACAATATAATTCAATGCTTGTTGGCATAGGCCAATCTGTGGTTAGGAGGGTAGTTATGAAAGTTAAGGGTGGTGGTTGGTATGGCCTACTCATGGCATGCCATAGGAAAACCAACTCACAAGAAATAGGCACACTAAAACTTTCCATGAACACAAAAATTACTTGACAACCCTCCCCTCAAAGATTTTATGCATATTTCCCTCCAGTCAAGGCAACCAATTAAAATTTACATTTAATTTATTTTATTTTTACACATAATTTCTCTACCATCCATGGCCTCCATGCTAGCATTATACAACCACAATTTTAACATTACAACAATAGGGGTAGCATGAGGGATGTTACAAATCCCACCCCCTTAAAGGAACATCATCCTTGGTATTCTTTAAATAAAGAACGTAGACAAAATTTGAACCTTATAGCTCTTACATCTATGAAATCTCCATGTTCTAACTTGCCACTTTAAGTAATGACATTCATATTTCATGGTCTAGTCACCTTTATACCACCTGGAATTTAAACACATTTTTTCCTGGTTGTTCATTGTTCCTCAAGACTGCCACATTGGAGAAACTCAACTCATTTCTTCATGGGGCACACCTAATTCATTTATTATCCTGATGAGCATGCATATGACTCCTTGAAAACCAATTCACTTAGCTTTCCTCTTACTTGTAGTTACACACCTCCCAAGTTTAGGCATCCCCTTCTATGCCTCCCTAGTCCCTCAGGCGATCCATTCCTTGAAAGGCTTCCTTGTACATGAAGGACTTGATGGAGTCTCACAGCAAAGGCATCCCTCTTCATTTCTCTAACACAACACATTTTTCACTATATCTATCTTGGAGATAAATGCATATCATATGGTTCCAATGTCACTGCAATGGCCTAGTCCCTAAGGCCTTTAGCTATGCTACACTTTTGCTACACCACTCTAATATTACCGTGTTGATACCTCTTTGATATTATTGGTGATAAACACCATATATTTGTGCTAGATAGTTCAATACCTCACCCATATCATAAGCATATGATTCTTATGAGATCAATCATAAAAAAATGAATTTAAATTAAACCATAATTTCAACAAAAAAATCTTTAAACCAATACGTATCTTTATGGTTATTATTTTCTTTCTTTGTCTCCATTAGTAATAAGTCCAACTCTATTTTTACTGAACAATTCCAACTCTTGGCCAATTCCATCTTTATTGAACAAGTCCCCTTATGCTCACATCCCAGTGAGCATGGGGCATATATATCTCCCATCAACTATACACCTTTATGGGCCTAGACAATCCCCATTCAAGGTAGTCTATCTGTCCAAAGGTTTTCTTGCATGGGCCCCCATCAACTACTTACCCTTTCAGGCCTTCGAAACCCCCATTTTATGTAGTCTACATGTCCAAGGGATTTCCTACATGGGGTATTATAGCCAAGTACCAGTATAACATGCTTTAATGTGACGTGCATGGAGTCTTATGGCCAAGTAATGGTATAACATGCTCCATTGCACTACTCATCGAGGCTTATAGTCAAAGTATCAATTATGACTTTCTCCCATGAGATTAAATTAAAAAAAAAAAAAAAAAAAAAAAAAAAAAAAGTGTCATAGGGCTATAATTCCATCATGACAATCTTCTTCTTAGTCTCCATGCTCCATCATTTCACTTGTGTCACAACATTTAGTTTTCCATGAGATTTACTCAAAATTTTAATCATAAATTTTAATTCCCAAATTTTGCTTAATTGAAAATCTAGATCTCATAAGCATGAGACTTGCAGTCATGTTGTTGGGACCCTTTACATCTGGTGTCATTCTATCATGGTGATTTCTATCTCACAACCCATTCCAACACTTTATCTACCTTATGATCTTTTGATCAGCCATACTACTATCAATATTCATACTTTTTTTCATTTTATTTATTCACAACATCTTGAAGTGATCTTAGCATTATTGCTTATCGTTAGGGGAATTTTGAGGTCTAAATTGGGCCTCCTAAGGAAAATAATAAAATAATAATTATGAATGTTTTTAAAAGAGTGAAACTCCCTTTTTTATTTCATTTTCAACTTACCTCCTTATAAGTTTACTCAAATGTCAAATCTAGACACCAATTGCATGCAAAAATAAATTCCACACCTATCGAGTATCCACTTTGCATACTTCTAAGTAGACACAAATTAAAAAAATTGAAAACCAATGAAAAATATGTGTTGATTCTTGTATTTTCAAAAATTTTAATGTGGTTCTACTAAAAGGTATCCAAAGTGGGTACTCATTGGATGTGGAAATTAATTATGCATCCAATGAGTATCTACACTTGAAATTTGAGTAAACCTATAAGAAGGTAAGCCAAAAATACATTAAAAAGTAGTTTTCTTTGTTTCCCTCCAAAATATTTTCCCCTGGACATAACAATATCATCTGAATCCTATTGGTTCTTTTAAAGTTAATTTTGTTAGTATAATTTTTGTTTTGAGGCCCATTTTTTACCTCAAATTTTCCCTAATAATAACAATTCTAACAATCCATCTGATTTCAATTCTTAATAGTCCTTTTTAATTTAATTAGTTAAATTTGTTGGAAATTTTTTACGAGAAATACTCCATGAAAATTTACCAAAAAATATTGTAAATTTGTCTCATAGAAATTTCTAGCACTTTAAATAAATATTGTAATTATACCCAGAAAATTGAAGAAGAAATACTACAAACTCCAGCGAATTGTATTAATAAGTATTGGGAGGAGATTACATTAAAATTTTAGGAAGGAGGTAAATGAATTAATTGGAAATTATTGACATCTAGCTCCCTTATTTATGGAACTCGACTCCTCTAATTCTTTGTCCCTTCCAAATTATTAGATTTGGCCTCCTCGAATAATAAATTTGGTCTCTAAGAAAATGATTAGCTCGGGTGGTTTTACAACCATCAAAATTGACCACCACTAGCTAGGGTGTATATTTAACATTGAAACTATGAAATATATCGAGGGGTTCACCCTCAGATTGTAAGACACTAGAGCTTTGAGAACAATTAAAAAATATCAATACCTAATCATACCCCAAATGAACTCTATTCTCTTTTTTATAACTTTTCCTCTTCAAATACCATGAGTTTCTAAATTACCATGATAAACACCATGGGTCATCAAAATACCATGGATTTTATCTTATAACTGATTTTAATTTAATTATTCATTTCATATTTTAATATTTATTTTTCTCTCCAAGTGAAAATGATCAATTAAATTGATCCTCTTGTAAATGGACATTATAGTCCTCCCTTCACATGATTTTTTTCCCTCAAGCAATCTAAAACATCCATAACAATACTGAGATAGCAAATTTTCCTGTAGAATGATCTAACATATAGATTATGTATCATCCTATCATAATTGTACCCAACATCACTATCATACTTAGCCATCCTGTGAAACAACCTACAATAATGTAAACTATCATTCATAAAATTACCTAGATCTCAAGTCCACATTAGGAAATTGATATTTCTAGTACCTATAGACTCCTTGTACCCATATTCAAGCTGAATGTGGAACAACGTGAATGTAAGTGATCCATATTGACTAGATTCAATGGCCAACTATTTGTTATCACTTATAGAATACCATGCATCAAGTACAAAGTATGGCTCTGATATTATAGTCTCCTCCAAAATATACCTAAGATGCATCAATTTCTCAACACAAAGAAATATATAGTCTACAGTCAAAAAGTGTGGTCATGCAAACCAAACACAATCTTTCTCAAATAGCAACATAGTGTACAAGAATACGTTCAACCTAAGGTATTCATGAACATGCATCTCAAAATTTTTGATTTTCACCTATTCCCATCTATGAAAAAATGAGTTTGAACCTTGAACATGTTTGTTCGGAAAGCATTGTTCCAACATTTTAAACAACTCTCTTGATTTAATCATACTCTGTATTAGAAACAAGTAAGATACAATATGAACAATACACACCCTTATAGCTTGAAAACCCAATCCAACAAGGATATATTTATATCTTGGAGTTCGTGGCTTTCTAAAACCTTAAAATTGATGCTTGTCTCACTTGACCTTGGAGGCGTAGGTACATATATCCGGTCTCTTCCTAAACATTCAAATTCAATGAACTTGTCATCAAAGAATTCCAAATTATTCTTCATTTCACGATCATATTTCCTAGTGGTTAGTAGATCAGGTTTAAAATAGGTTTTGTATTGCCACAAAAATTGGAGAGGAAAGCATAATCCATCTTATTGAGCACTAGATTTGCAACCTAGGAAGGAATCCACTCATAGAGCATAGGACACAATAGTTCTAACGGATGATATGATGCCTTGTATCTCATTTTTGGACAAGAAAGAATGTACTAACCTAGATAATAATACTAAAGGGTGGGGAAGTGATTTTGTGACTCATGCACCAATCTTATTTCTTCTAGAGCTGAATATTTTCCGAGTCATAAAAAAATCTAAATCTGGATCCCAAAATATGCACCTATTTGAAAGGCATTGTTGAGTGATAAAATGTGCCTTTTTAACTCCTAATTATCTTCACATTACTTATCAATCCAGGCAACTCTTTCTATTTCAAGAGTGTACACAATATGTGGCGACTATTTAACTCAGAGATTAGTGCTTCTAAATTGCAGTATAGTTCTTTCAAATACAAGAGTAAATGGATGCAACAAGTAAATTCTAATAGCAACTAAAAGAAAACTCAATATTCTAATGAAACTAAATTAGACACTCATCAAGGTAACAACAATCATCAGTCGAGAATAGAGTAGTAATAACTCATTCCTCTTTTAACTAATTTATTCAATCAAACACAATTCTTCATATAAGCAGCAAATGATCTCAATCTGAGAGATTTGACAACAGTAGTCAATACTCTTTATAGTAGATGATCTCAAAACAGAATGCTTAACAACATAACTAGGTCTGAAATAACAATAAACTGTATGAACAATATTACTGCAAAATATATGAACAAAACAATTCCTTTGAGATTGGAAAACAAGAAATAACAAAGCGATACAATTGCAGAAATTAGAAATTCAATCAAACCATCACACTGCTAGAATCATAAATGCATGATAAAGGAACAACAAGTGAATCCACCAGGGTCGAGCCCTTAGCCAACAATGAACACCGCTGGATTACTTCAGGAGATGCGAAGGAACAACAACTATATTATATATTAATCATTGCATAAGTATTATAGTAAGTTCATGCTCTGCTCAACAGTGAGAGTCAATGATAAACGTTACAAATTCTCAATAGTAATTCCCCCCCTTTTTGCTTACAATTGTTGCCTTTTATAATGGGGAAGAGGTAAAAAGATAAATAGTAAAAGTGATCCCTTGGGATGTCTCAATCTTGAGGGATTCGCACAATTTTCCAAGTTCAGACATTTTTCCCTCCTTGCGTTGATCCTGTTGATTTTATTTTGGATGTATTTGTAACTACTGCATCCTTCCTTATCTTGCTTCTTTCTTGTTGTTCCTTGGGTAGGGAACAACAATTGTCTCTTTTCATATTTTTCCTGCATAAAGAAGGATACGATAAGCTAAATTGTAAATATGGATGATTTCCTCATTATTACCATAATCCTTTGATATATTAACATTTTAGGATATAAAAGAGATATAGCTAATGGAAAAGGATGATGAAATAAATAGCATATGCATACCTTTTGCATGACTCAACATACTCCCCTGCTTATCCTTTTTGATGTCCTCATGAAAATCATGTAGTTTGTATGCAGAGTAGACAAGGAATAAGCTGGAGAAGGGAGGTCATAAAGCAGTCTGAAACCATGATTTTTGGCCAATATTTCAAAAATGTGCCCTGTTTCTTCTTCAAGTAGCTCATATATATCCTTGTACCCCTCCTCTGGATACCAAATAATAGGGTTGTGAAACCGACAGCCTAGCAAATAAGGGCCTTCCCTTAGGATGAGATTACTATAGATGAAAAAGCGTTCTGTAGCCAGTTAAAGTTTTTGTAATTAAATGGCTCTCTATTTTGTACATTGTTATTGGAAACTATCCATCTGAGCTTTGTTGTGGCCAAGGAGCATTCCTGAATGGAAAGGAAATACTTGACCCCTTTTCGGAAAATTTCTTCCTGAATAGGCCCCAGAGTTTGGATTACTCCTTCCCTCTTCATCAAACTTTTGTGGTTGGCCAGCATTTGTAAGGGGTGTTTTGGTTCACCTCTAACCCAAAGATCTAGTCCATTTTCCTACCTTTGGAACGTGTTGTAAGCCTTGAGCCATTTCAATTGATTAACAACGAATGAAATGAAAGCCTGGAACTGCACATCTCCTATAAAAGGACTGGGTTTCTTTTCAAGCTTTTCTTCTAATACACAATTGTATAAATAAAATTCACACACCAGCCTCTGTACTTTAACCCCATGATGTTTGCAATAGTTTTTGAAATCCTCAACTGTTTTCAATTCTATGGGTTTTCTAGCTTTGACAACTTTGATCTTCAACTATAAGTATCTTTCCATCGAAAATAGGGCATAGTTATTAGCAGGAGATCTGCATGCCAATATGTCAGTATATAAGGAGAAAATAGTATCCATTTGGCCCCTGGCCTTTTCCAATCTAAGCTTTATTTTCTCAGTCCTCTCTTTTGCCTTTCTGTATTTATCAAATGCCTCACTTTCTGACGCATTCATATCTCGCAGTTGCCTCTGTAATTCCTGGTACCTCTGTTGGGGGAAGTTTCTACCTCAAGCTGTTCTATGGTAAGCTGAGCTTGTGCCAGATTTTCTTGAAGATTTGCTATACTAGGGTCGCTGCTTGTCATAATGTCCTTGGCTTGAATATCTGTCTATGTATTCTTGCTGTGAGAGTGGATTTTTATTGTCTGCGTGTTCTTATTATGGGACTGAATGTTTATAGTCTATGTACTTTTATTATGGACAGTCTGTGCTTCTATCTGCGTGGCTATGTTGTTAGAGGGTACCACTTCTATTTGAACAACTATGTCATGAAAATGTATATTCTTTGTTTGGGCAGCTGCTTCTGCAATAGTGACATGTTATTCCTTAACAATTGGAGTGAGTATGGCCTCAGTTTGAGTCCCAGTAACCTTTGTATCATGAAATTCAGTTTGAATGGCTGCATCTAATGTTTTTTGGGTTTTTTTTGAAACTTTCCCCGTTGTTAATATCCTTATCCTTTGCTTGAGTCTTTTCACTAATTTTTGTAGCCTCTGTTGTTCCTTTATAAGCCTTTTAATTTTGTTTTTCTTCTTTTCAAAAGGAACAACTGTTCCACTAATTGTTTTTTCTCTTTGCAATCTCGGTTGCTCATCTAGATTTTGTTCTTCAAGAGTTGTGTCCTTACCCTGACTTGTTCCTATTTCTCTTGTTTGT
Source organism: Pinus taeda (assembly GCA_000404065.3). Lineage (NCBI taxonomy): Eukaryota > Viridiplantae > Streptophyta > Pinopsida > Pinales > Pinaceae > Pinus > Pinus taeda. The sequence goes on from APFE030731197.1 coordinate 69,249, forward strand.
CCCACATCCTGTGTATTTAAACCCACCCAACTAGGTTCTCCTGGAGGTGCATTACTAGTTTGGTCTGCCTCTTCCTAAGTGACTTCTACCCTGGATTCTTCTCTACTGATTACATTTTTTGTTATGCTCATATTATGGGCAGAGTCTTCTTCCGATTTTGTTGCTTCAACATTAAAGTTGAGTGGGCTTTCAGGCTGTATAAATTCATTCATATTGGCCAAAATTTGGGCCAATTCAATATCAAATAAATCTCGCGTGGGACTTGCGTTAGGTGTTAATGGGAGTTCTATTTCATTCCTCTCCTCTTCACTAGAGTGCTCTACTTCCTCTTGACTCCCGACCATTTCATCCTTCCAACTGTAAATGTTGCTCATGTTCTGGACTAGATAGTTCTAAGGGTTGGTTGCTGCTACCCTAGGGATTTTCCGCTGTTCCCAAGCTTGTCTTGGCAAAGTGTCTACATTTTTTTGGAATGTTTGATGTGCTAGTAGTCCTCTTCCTTTTTGGAACAGGGTTAGGAGTAGGTAAAGCTAACCCCCCTTCTATGGTAAATACTAATTCTTCCCAACTTGTTTGATGCTGGGAAAATTTGTAGCTTACTATTAGCCTAATTAAGCAATGATGACTTATGACAGTCTCTATATGCCGAGATTTTTATGCTTTGAGCAGCGTCACACAATAAGAAATTCAAATATGCAGGCAAGTTTACAAAACATCTTTGTTTCAGAACTACTAATAATTTAAGGTGTCATGGCCTTACCACATCTTTTCTTCCATTGCATGTGATATAGCTCTGAATGATTCTGGCCAGTTCTATCCATGGTTCTCCAAGGGATGAAGGTTGAATTCCTTTGCCTTTGATAATCAGGTTTTGTCCCTCATCCTAAAAGACTACAATAGTGTCCTGCAACCTCAATTTTTTATGAGTCCATATGGGTCCAATTGCTGGTAATCTGGACACTTCATTTATTGTTGTGTCTATCACTATAATTTTCCTTCCTCTTATCGTAGAAATTTCATTCTGTAAATTCTGTGAGAATTCGATAGAAATGGCTTCATTGCTTTGCTACAGTGGTGTGAAATATGCAATCCATCCGGCTCGGACTAGAATTTCTCTGGCGGCATTGGAAATAGCTAGTATCAGCAGCTCCTTGCGCACTGTTCTTCCTCCCATTTTTCCTGAATTCTGCACACTGTTAGCTTAACATAGGTAACAGAACAATAGATAGAGCCAGTAATGGAACAACAAGTTGTTAATATCGGATGACACTTTTTCAGCATAGATACCACTAAAGACTTGTTATTATGGAATGTTGTATAGTCTAGTATAACCAAATAAAGGATTGACACACATGCATGAGTGATTTGGGAGTCACCCTCTCCCCCGTTAAAATGATAGGTCACCTTCAACCAGTTAAATTAAAGAATGGCGCACTAGCAGTGACGTAGAGAAGTGGTAAAAATGATAAGGTATACATATTTATGATAGGATCACAAAAATATTGGGGTATTGAAATCGATGCATAGAATGAGAATTATCAATAAATGTGGAGATTTCATGGAATGATTCGACAAGGGAGAAAGGACATATTACGTGGGCAAGATGCTTTGTGGTCATTATTCCATTTAAACCATTATGATTGACTTTTTTTTTAAAGATATCTCATGCATAAAGGTTCAAAAAATAAATTAGGGATATAATCTCTTTGTAATAAAGATAAAGAATAAGAAAAGGGAGTTATAATCACTATTGATGTTGAAAATTTGACTCCAATACCATTAGCAGAGCTTTTGTTGCCCACAAGTGTTTATAACCTTGACAGAGTTGCTTTTTCACACTTTGGAACCATTATCCTTTATGTATAATTAGGAAAGTGCCTTATGATGTCAGAATGGAGGCCATTGTGCTGGCTTGATTACCAGATGAATCACAATGCCATTCAATGGGGAGGAGCGAAAAGTGGACAAGCCGGCTCATGATGAGACCTCCTGTTCCAAGGACTTTATTTTTCTGGTGCATCCATTGGATCATATCCCTGGTGTGGTGGCCATAGTGGGAATGCCACTTCGTTGCTTCCTTATGATCACGGTAGGCTGGCTCATGATGAGATCCCCTATCCTCCTTCTGTCAAATCATAAATTGTTAGTGTGTGTGTGTGTGTGTGTGTCTATATATATATATATATATATATATATATATAATATATATATATAATATATATATATATATTATATATATATATATAATATATATATATATATATATATATATATATATATAATATATATATATATATATATATATATATATATATATATATATATATATATATATATATATATAGTATATATGTATATATGTACATATACATATACAGATATACATATATATACATACATATATATATATTATATATATATATATATATATATATATATATATATATATATATATATATATATATATATATATATATATATTTCCACTGGAAAAATCGTAATCTTTCATTAATTTTAAAAAATTACATTTGTAGATGCTTTCAGCATATGCTATATCATTCTTACCACTAAGGGCATTGTCAAAATTTTTAGTTTGTCAAAAACATTGTGCTTCTTGAGCTTTCATCATCATGCAGGGTGTTCAATCATTTTCTGCTATAGAGAAATTTTAAAAAAGAGTCTATTTATATGGTTGTCATCTATGGTAGTTCCACATATGCCACGCAGGGCAATATCTTTGCTGAGATTATCTACTTAAATAAACTAAATATATAGCCTATAAAAAATATATACAGAGTTTGAGCCATGCATGTACATCAAAAATTTACAAAAAAAAACTGAAATCTAAGGGCTCTCTGCCCTGTGGTAGATTTGATCAATATAAGGCTGGTGATAGTAACAATATTCATTTGGACCTCATTGTTCCTGTATCATCCACTCTACTCAGGGAAGTGTTGTGGCCTCCTTGGAAAGCCTGTCAACACAGCTATTTTGTTCCTTGTAAATGTGATTGCATGAAATAGTGTTGAACTGTGCCTTGAACAAAATCACTTCATCCAAAATATTATTGTGTGTGAGAGTGACAAATAGTAATATTATTGAACCAATTTACTATAATCTTTGAGTCACCATATATGTTTAGATTCATGCAATTATGACCCAATGAAAAATGCAAAAGATGTCGGAGAGTAATGAGCTCTGCAAAATTGTTTGTTCCTTTGGCCAGTCCCATCTTTACTTTGTAGTAATGCTGATCATTTATGTATAGAATGAAGCCACCGCCACATCCATGGTGTTATGCAGCACCATCAAATAAGGCCCACGTAGAATTTTTGTCTATAGGTGCAAGATCATGTGGCCTCCAGGGCCGAGGATGATGAGGCTCAGGCAACTCGTTATAGGCAGATATAATACGGGCTGTGATGTGTGGCCAGCAAATAGGTCTATTATCAAATATAACTTCGTTCTGAGCCAACCATATATGCCAACTGATGATTAAGGGGAGACATTGTAATTTTGTGCCATGATGATGATTGCACCAGTTTTCCCATGCTCGACCAATGTTTTCGCCCTCCCAATGCCCAAAAAAATGAATGGATGTGGATATATTTTGCCATAGATTAATCAAGGAAGTGCATTTAAGGAATAAATGCAGAGTCAATTCAAGAGAATTCTTGCATAAGACACACCAGTGAGGGCCATGGAAGGATCGATGAGTGAGAGACTCTCTCGTGGGAACTTTATCTATGAGAATACACCAAAAGAATAGTCTAGTTCTTGGTGGTGAAATTAATTTCCAGATACTCTTCCACCAAAATATAGTCTGCTCCAACTATTTGTGAGAGATCAAGTTGAGTTATCCAGTCTTTGGAGTATATATGCCATTTTCAGCTAGACACTAGACGAGTTCATCAGGTCCTTCTTTAATCCTAATATGTGATTCACATAATGCATTAATGTATTCTTGCCATTCCTGCTGCCACTGAGGGGGTATATCAAGTTGTTGGGCATATTTCCAACCTTGAGAGAAAATTTTGGTGTTTTGTGGGTCAACTATGTGTGCTATAACCTTGATCTCATGAGAATGTAGACATTGAATGAGATCTCTTGATAGCTGAAATCTACCACCTCCTTCAATCCAGGGATCCAAACCAATGCGAGCCTTTGATCCATCATTTATTCTCCAAATGAGGTTGTCCCTGATGCTAGGCAGGGAGTGTAGGAGAGCCTTCCATACAATTGAGATACCTGTTTTAATCCAGCTCAACAAATAGACCCAATCCATGATTTGATGTGGCCAAATATACTTGTGATATGAAATTGAAGTCCATTGATTTTGTCCAATCAGTAGAGTCCAACCCATTTTTGCAGCCAGGGCTTGTGCAAAGAGGGGAAGGTCTTTTAGCCCCCAGCCTCCCCATCTTTTAAGCAAGGCTATATTATTCCTACTGACCCAAGCAAATATCTTTTTGTCTTTATGGCCATTCCAAAGATATCTACTACAAAGTTGTTATAATCGGGCCAGAATTTTCCTGAGGATCCATGCTAGTACCATCCAAAAAACAGGGGTGGCCTCAAGAACTGATTTGATGAGCACTAATCTGCCTGCCTTGGAGAAGTATCTATGACTCCAGTTTGAAAGCCTTTTTCCCAGTTTGGTGACAAGCCAAACCCAAACTACAATTTTTTGGCTGAGAGGCTTTATCTAGAATCCCAAGTATTTGAACCCCCTGTCCAGGGGTATGATGTAATAATGGAAATGTTGTTGTGCAAGTTGTGTCTCCTAGATGGAAGTGAGGGCTAAGGTAATGGTAGATTTTGCATGATTTGCATGCATACCTGTAGTCGATGAGAAGAGGGAGAGAATTTTGGAAAAAGTGAGAGAGTCCCTAATGCTCTCATCCAGGAATATGAGAACATCATCCACAAATAGGAGGTGAGTAAGGAAATAGGAGTCAGTTATCTTAAGGCCCCAAATGCTGCCATCTCTTTTGGTAGAAGCTAGCAAACGACTAAGCCCATCCATGACAATTAGAAAGAGAAGGGGGAGAGAGGGCAACCTTATTTGAGTCCCCTCTCAGCATGAAAGAAATGGGAGGCAGATCCATTGATGAGGACACTTTAGGTAGGGGAGGTAATGCAGGCCATAATCCAAGCAATGAAACCATGGGGCAGGCCTAGGTGAATGAGAAGCATCTTAATGTAGAGCCAGCTGACATGGTCAAAGGCTTTTTCCAAATTTATCTTTAGGATGATGCCCTTTAGGTGTTTAGTCTAGATGGAGTGGATGGCCTCTTGGGCTGAGCCAATGGCTTCATGTATCTGGAAATGCTCAAGAAAGGTAAATTGTTGTGGGGCAATATATTAGAAAAGTATGGGCTGAAGACAATTAGAAATGACCTTGGAAATGATTTTATATAGACAATTGCATAATGAGATAGGCTTGTAGTCATTGAAAGAGGAAGGTGTATCAGATCTCGGAATAAGGGAAATGAAGGTTGAATTAACAACATTATATGGAGATCTGGACATTCAAAATTCTTCCACAACTTTTAATAGATCATTCCCCAATAGATCATAGAATGCGAGATCGAATTCTATCGTCCACCCTTCTAGTCTAGGACTCTTGTCCATTTTGAACCATTTCAGTGTTCCTTCCAATTAACCTGCAATAACAGGAGTGATTAGCTCCTCGGACTCATCCTCATTTACAAATCTAGGAAAATGTCCAACCACATTGATGATATCAGCTAGATTTGACCCTGGAGGGTTTTTGAAGAGATTCCTGAAATGTGAGGTGCCAAGATGGGAGATTTTTTTGAAAGTTTCAGCTACTCCCCCATCAAGTAGAGGTAAGTTCCATATAGTGTTTAATACTTTTCTACCTTTTGCAAAATTCTGAAAGAATCTTGTGTTGTCATCACCTACTTTTAACCATATCTCTCCTTCTGAGGCATCAAGATTCCTGTTTCTCCTTCAAGATCCTAACCTTTTGGTTTTCTAGCTCAATCATGTGATTTTTGTCATTTGCTGAAGTAAAACCTAGGTTTTGATCATCAAGCAATATGCACAACTCAGATTCAATATGTGATAATAGAAACTCCTCCCTCTAATGTTTTTATTTTGCCCATTTGATAGATAGATGCTTGAGTTGAGACAGGTTGTGACAGAAACCCTTAATCAAGGAATCATATCTATCAATCGGGTTGGCGGCCCAGTATTTTGAGACCATGTTAATGTACTCAAGATCCTGTAGCCAAACATGGTTAAATTTAAATGGGGCTTTTGGTTTACGATGAGGACCAAACACCTCCAGATAAATGGGGGAGTGATATGAGATGCCCCTGTGCCAACCCATTGTTCGTAGTGATGTAATTGATGCATAAGGGGGACCTTCATCAGAAACTGATCTAATCTTCTAGCAAGTGCAGCTTCGCCCACCCTTCTATTTCGCCAAGTAGGAAGAGGCTTATTCATAAGAACATCCACCAAATTGTGTTGTTCCAAAAGGTTGGTCATATATCTGGTAATAGATTCCACTTGTGCCATTGACCCCCAAGATTCTCCAAAACCCAAAGAGAAATTGAAATCTCCTCCTAGGATGATGTGATCAGGGGAAAAAATTGAAAGATCAAGCAGGTGTTGATAGAAATTTTCCCGTTGATGACAGGGACCATAAATGTTAATAACCCTTAGGTTAATACCAAGCTTCACAGAATAAAGGTCTAAACCAATGAAACCATGGCCACCCTGGGATGTTAAAACCCTGATGTTGCAAGAATTGTATCAAATGGCGAGGCCCCTTGATCGACCCACAACATCCATTGCCAAAAAATTCCAACCAGGAGTTATAAAACTTAATGAGTTGGTGATGATATCGGCCTCACCTAGGGTTTCTTGGAGCATGATAATGTTGGAAGGCTCTACATCAAAAAGTTTGTGCAAGGCTATTTTCTTGGAGGCACTAGCCATGCCTCTAGAATTGAATGAGAGACACTTCATGGGGGAACCCTACCCGGGTGTTCAGTGCTCTAAGAACCCCATCTAGAGTGGATTTTCTGCCAGAGGTAACCTCTACCCCTGCCTGCTTGATGGCTTTGGAGAGGTATAATTTCCTCCCCCGAGATGAAAGGATGACCGAACCAGGTTGGGTGAGTTCCAAACCAGTGAAATGTGATGGGGTACCACCAGATAGAGTACGGGAGTGAAGGTTGTAACTGTGACATGTAGAATTTCGGTTTGATGATGGAGAGGTGGAGGTGGTGGATAAAGAGTGCAAAGATGGCACGGTGGTGGAAATGGAAGGAGGTGTAGCCATAAAGCAATGAGCCATAGAATTGTTTATGGTGGACGTAACAAAAGATGAGCAATAAGAAATTGTAGGAGGGTAAGAGGTCATAGAAATACCTGATGCTTTTGTGGCTTCAGCTACAGCCCGAGCTCTGGTGGGGGGGGTTGATGGCGATCTGTGCACTGCTTCCACCGTCCTTGGGAAGACATTACTAACTAGAGGGATAGGACCTAGAATAGAAGAGCGATTCAGAGCCGGTGAATAAATCCTTGTAGAAGTAGGAGGTGCCCTTAGAGGGTCCTCTGGTTTCTTGATGAGTGGGCAGTCTTTAAAAATGTACCGCACTCTATGACATCTCCTACAATGGAAGGGAACTCCTTCATAGTCTAGGATCTGAACCCTAGTATATTCCCCCATTGCAGAGTGATTTTCTCTTCCAATCCCTCACTAATATCCAAATGAACCAGGATGCGAGCAAGGGTTCTGTTCTTTGATTGCACGAAAGTTCGATCATGGTCCAGGTAGGTGCCTAGGGCATTTCCAATTATGATGAAAACCTCCTCGCATCAGTACTGCAATGGGAGCCCTAACAAGCGAATCCAGTGTGGCCCTGCCCCTATTTGCTCCCTCTCTGGGTTGAAGAGGGGACTCCATCTCTTGAGGAGTATTAGAGCCATCTCAATGTGCCAGTACCTTGCAAGGACCACGTTTGTATAGTTTTCTTTTGTGAAATGTAGAGCGAACCAACCTCTGGGCAAGACTTGCACCTCGAGCAGTTCCTTAAGCATACCTCCCCAAATCTCACGGACCCATAGGATGAGTCTGACTGCTGAATATGATCTGCCTCGAATGCATCCGACTAGTACAGTGTTTTCTATGTCTGCAGCTTCCCCAATAGCAAAGGTCTCGCCAAATTGAATGATTATGTCCTTTGTGGTCACCTTCACACACTTCATCTTCCACTTCCTAGTTTGTGGGGTAGATGGATGATCTGCCAACAGATCGGGTGAACCTTCCAGAGAGATATGGGTCGCAGCCTTGACTTTTACTACAGGGGTTTTAAAGTAGCTCGACGAAGAGTGCGCAGAAATGGGAGGGTTTAGAGCCTGAGGTGCTTGAATATCTTTAGGAGGCACAGAGAAAATGGTCGAATTGGATGGATGGAGATGGTCTACCAGTGGATTAGGGTCAAATGAGGGAGAGGGAAGAGTGTTTGCAGTGAAAAAATGGAGAGTACCAGGAGATAAAGGGGGGCGGTCTAGAGTAGGAGATTCAATAGAAAGTGACTCAATAAACAGAGGAGTTGTACTGTGCCCCAGAAAGGAAACTACCAGCATCGAAATTGACGGAGTAGGACCGAATGGAACAACAACTTTTCCTTAAAGGGAACATCAAAAAGAAAATGCATACGACACTATCATTCCCTAGAGGGAAAGGTTGTTGTTCCTTAGAGGGAACAACAACTATTTCTTAAAGGAAACAACAAAAAAAAAAACGCACACATAACTGTTGTTCCTTAGAGGGAACAACAACTATTCCTTAGAGGGAACAACAATTGTTCCTTAAAGGGAACAACATGAAAATCAAATACACAGGAGACTGTTGTTCCTTAAATGGAACAACAGTTGTTCCTTAAAGGTAACAATAGTTGTTCCTTAAATGGAATAGCAAAAGCAAGCACACACGGAACTGTTGTTCCTTAAAGGGAACAACACGAAAATCAAATATACAGGAGACTATTGTTCCTTACATAGAATGACATTTTTTCCTTAAAGGGAACAACAATTGTTCCTTTAAGGGAACAACACAAAAATCTGTACACAAAATTGTTGTTCCTTAGATGGAACGACAACTATTCTTTGGAGGGAACAACAATTGTTCCTTAGAGGGAATAGGAAAGCAAAAAAAATAGTTTATTTACAGTTTATACAAGCAAATTCAATCAAAATAGAAAGAAAAATTTATGTACAAAATTCAAATAAAAATGAATTATTCACTGGGTCAATGCTAAGGATGGGTTGTCCTCCTCAGCAAGAATTTGTATGGTGGAATCTTCCCGTAACTGCTGGCAAAAGGACTCCCTAGTAAGTAGTTTGTGATAAAGTTGTACTCGATGTACATTTGCTTTAAAAGAATAGCCAGACCCATCGATGGTGGCTAATGTGATGGTGCCATTATCATGAACCTTTTGTATCTCATAAGGTCCTAACCATCTGGTCTGGAGTTTTCCAGGGAAATCCTATAACCTCGAATCACACAAGAGTGCCCAATCTCCTTCGTGGAATATCTTCTTTTTAATAAGGGCATCATGCCATTTCACTCTTTGTTATTGGATCAATGCAATGTGCTGAAGAGTTAGTAGCCATATTTCATCCAATTCAATGATTTTATGTAGCATATTAATCTGTGCCTCGTTTAAGTCCAAGCCTACCTCCTAAGCTATCCTGAATGTCTAGATTTCAAATTCAATTGGGAAGATAGGTTCTTTGCCAAATACTAATTGGTATGGGGAATATCCCATGTTATTTCTCCATGTCATAAGATATGCCCACAGAGCTTCTTGCAATCGGGTAGCCCAGTCACATTTATGTGATGCAACTGTCTTTGTGAGTATTGTCTCGACCACTTTATTGGTGCTTTCTGCCTGGCCATTTGCTTGCGTGTTAGATCCCTATAATACTAGTGATTACCCCATTACTATTGTAGTTGTACCCCTTATTAATATTGTTGTGCCCCTATTTTCCCCATATTTTTATTACTGTGCCCCATAGAATCCCACTATTGTTATTTTTGTGCCTTTATATTATTATTATTAGGTCGGCTGGGTTATATTGTGACTCCTTAGACTCCTATATATAGAAAGGAGGTTTTTTCATTTGAATCATCAAAGAATCATTCATTTGTGTAATGTAAAGGAGGTTTCCCCCTCTAAGAGGCTAAATTCTAAGGTGTTGATCTATCTTTTCTCTCTTTTTCTGAGCTAGTTTCATAACATTTGGTATCAGAACTTTGGATTCTAGGGTTTCACTGCTCCAAATAGGTCATCATGGCATTTTCGCTATAAATTTTTTCTGCGACGTTTCAAAAGTGAAAAAAACCCATTTGAGACGAAATCACACTGAACCTCGGGTCAGAATTTTAGAGCTTTTCGCACTATCTTTGTGGAGACATGATTTGAGGAAGTTGGTCTTTTTGTAGACTCTTGAATTACATTCCAAACAGGTGACCTGGGGAAAATTGTCATAACTTTCTCTTTGAGCATCAGATTGAAATTTCGTAAGAAGGTAAAGAAAGAGGATAGACTATAGTTTCTTGTATATATTTTTCAGATCCAAAGGTCAAAACAGGGACACGTGGCACATCGTACAAGTTCACTCTACTGAACTAGTCTATAATTAGGTCACTGTGGGAGATTTGGCATAACTCTTCCTTGGAGAATCCAAATGGGATCATATTGGTGGCATTGGAAAGAGGACACAGAGAGATACTACAGGTCGTAATTTCAAAACTGGATGATACGAAATTACAGAGATACATCAAAGGCAATATGAAGCTCCTACAAAGTGAAAAAAAGGTGTGCAGATTTTTTTAAATTTTTGCTTAAGCTTGGTTTGAAAAATTATTTTGAAGGAATTCAAAGGGCATAGTAGAGCATTATTATCAGTAACTGATGCCCCAATGAAAGAAAATGCAAACACCTAGTAAGCAACCTGAAAGCTCTAGCATGACTCATGAAGAAGAGGAAG
>APFE030731197.1:105081-126239 GCA_000404065.3 Pinus taeda
AATAAATTATCACCAAAGTATTATGGTCCGTACAAGGTGTTGCAAAAGATTGGTACGATGGCATACAAATTGGAGCTTCCTGCAGATTCTCGAGTGCACCCAGTTTTCCATGTTTCATGTTTAAAGAAGGTTATAAGCGACAAGCTCCCAGTTCAAACAATATTGCCAGAACTTGACGAGGAAGGAAAAAGTATATTGGAACCAGAAGTAGTCACAGAAACAAGAACTCGACAGCTACGAAATCGATCAATTTCAGAGTATCTTATCAAGTGGAAGAACTTATCTGCTGAAGATTCCACATGGGAGGATGAAATTTTTATACAGAAGCATCCAAAACTACTCAAGCATTGAGGACAACACTTTTTTAAAGTAGAGGGGCATGTTCGGTCCCTATAATACTAGTGATTACCCCATTACTATTGTAGTTGTACCCCTTATTAATATTGTTGTGCCCCTATTGTCCCCATATTGCTATTACTGTGCCCCATAGAATCCATCCATTGTTATTTTTGTGGCTTATATTATTAATGTTAGGTCGGCTGGGTTATATGGTGACTCCTTAGACTCCTATATATAGAAAGGAGGTTTTGTCATTTGAATCATCGAAGAATTATTCATTTATGTAATGTAAAGGAGGTTGCCCCCTTGAAGAGGCTGAATTCTAAGGCGTTGATCTATATTTTCTATCTTTTTGTGAGTTGGTTCATAGCAATCTGTCTGTGGATGGAATGTTGTAAATATCTTTAACTTTGTGTCCATGTTCTCCCATAATGTAGTCCAGAATGCACTGAAAAATATTGTGTCCCTATCTAAAACGATTCTCCTTTGTATCCCAAAGTGCTCGCAGACCTATCCAAAGAACAAGTTTGTTTCTTCTTTCCAAATTATGGTCTTTTTACAGGGAATCACAACACACATCTTGTTAAACCTATCAACTACCATGAAAAGTAGTCATATCCCTTCCTAATTGTTGTTAAACTTACCACAAAGTCCATGGAAATTATTTCCCAAGGATGAGTGGGTATAGGTAAGTGATGACATAGACCTTTTTTTTTTTTTTTTTTCTAGGCTTGTTGGTACAACAAAGCATGCATCCTCTTATGAACCTAGCTACCTCCTCTTGCATCTTGGCCAATATACATACCTTTGCAAGTTGGCCACGACCTTTCGTACACCAAAGTGCCTCACACCTGTTGGGTGTAGGAATTTCACTCAAGCAAGCTCATTCAACACTTAATTGTTAACCCAAGGGTTTTGTAAACTTAGAGACGAAGCATAGGTAATGCCAGAAATGGTATGAACTTTTCCTATTTCTATTCCTACTTCTCAACTAAAACTTCGCACAATTAAATAGAAAAATATCAAAGGTAATTAACACCAAAGTAATTCTAGTGTTGGAATGTAAAAGAATGCATTTGCGAAGAAATCAAATAAAGGAACTTTCACATTGCTATAAATAATCTTAATTGCTGAAGTGAAACTCTATGTTTATCCTCAGTATAGGTGATGGTAGTTTAACAAGTGGGCCCTTGAAAAGATATGCCTTCTAAATGATTTTCCTTCTCATACTAAGCAGTCGTTCCTGTACTCTTGCAATTTGATTGCACTAGTGCAGGTACAAAACTTATGTGAGAAGTATAACTTGCACTTATACTTAAGACTTATATTTTCCTGTAGCGGATCTAAGCCTCAAGGCTTGGAGCACTCTGTTCCTGTAACAAGACACTAGTCCTTGTACAGAGATTCCTACACCAAATATTCCAAGTTTCTTTTGGGAAAATAAAAGAGCATGTTAACCCTAACTCTCCATCACCATCGCCCGCAACTCATTTCCTCCTCATTTTCATATATACCACATGTATGTGCTTTTTCCCTTCTAGTACGCTTAATAGCAAATTAATTTTTTCACTCTTTAATGCACGCCTAGTTATCTTCTAGTAGTGGTGAGATTAAATTAAAAACTATAGTTCTCTTGAATACTTCTACACAAATTAATGTCAAGTATAAGGATGAGATAGAATAATGCAATGAAACAGGGGATTGTTGTTTTTGTTTCTCTTCAATAAAATATTGTTTTCCAAAGAAGATCTTATAGCTTTTACATTTTGTCTAGGAAGAGTGAAATTCACTTACACAATGTGTAGCAGGGGCAAAAACATGTAGAGCCAACAGTATTTGAATTGCACCAACAATAACCATCGTTACAAATTCATCAACTTTAGTCACAAATACAAAAAACACATTCAAATCCTCAGTTTCATCTTTAGCAACAACAACATTCACAAATTCTACAACCATCTGTGGGAAAACGAGTGAGTTTTAAAAGCATAAAGGTGAAATAAAAAACTTATCAAGACTATCAATATCCATCTAGCTTAGCTCATGGCCTACCGCTTGTAGATTCGTATGGAGATTCCTTTACCCTATGCCTTTCGAGCTCATGGTCCCCCAAATAGACTTATCCCCCGTTATCTGATCTTATCACCCTCCGGTCAAACCATGCCCAAGGAAATCCGGAGGAGACCTACAGTGAGTATTCACCTTAACTTTAGGCGCTCTAGCCATTTTCCCATGAAAGGTTGTATGAATTACCTAGTTCCCTAGGTAGCTTAACATTCAGAGAGAGCTTGCAATATTTGAAAAAATTGTAAATGTTGTAATAACATAGTGATTCGATTTTCTGGGTGTTTGTCATTGATGCTAAATGCCCATACCTTGCATGCGGACCTTCAGAAGAAATGATATGCCAAAAATCTACCAAAAGAATGAAGCAGACACAACCACACCAGACGCTGATATTAGCACAAGATATCAAAATTTTTAGCAGATAAATGACATCGAGACGAGCAGGGAAACTTGAATCAAGCACCAAAGAAAAATCTACACACCCCTATTTTTATAAGACTTCATGCTTCAGGGGTCTACGAGTGAACACAAGATTTGTATCTAAAATAAATAATTCAAGAGAGGAAGTAGTGAGATTTCTCCCAGGGCTACTAACTTGCACCCCAACGAGAGAGGGGTTGGGATTCGGTACAATAATGGAGCTTTGATTATAAGGTGCATGGAGTTTAGTTATAGATGAATAGTTGTATGGGAGATTGACAAAATGACAAGTGGGATGTATGAAAGCTTAGGGTGTTTACCAATGAGTTTTTAGTTTTTATTTGTCTTTATTGAGTATTTTGTATTATAGTTTAATTATTATTCCCCGTTGTAAAAAAATTATTTTATTTGTTAAAAAAAATATGTTCTTATAATTGTTAATTACATATGACCATCATTATGGCCTCTAAGTTTCCATCATGCCATCCACTAGTGTATCCATATGGGTTGTTCTATGCTTTGAGTTACAAAATCAAGTTAAAACTAAGTGAGCCATTTCATTCTCAATTATGCTTACTAGTTACCATCTCCTGCATTGTCATCAACTAGTAGCACATGCAGGTCAATTTAGAGGTGACATTATCGAGGGCGTGACTCTAGAGGACCTTAGAAATCTAGACTCTTTTTGGAGTTGGTCCAGAAAATTATGTCTATCTTTTCTTGAAGGAAGTTTGTGCAGGGTTTCAGAAAACTACTCACCTTATTTGTAAGAAGCTACATGTGACTGAGCTTCGTGCACAACTAGGTCTGCTACTCTATTTACATTTAGTATGCAAGTACGGGTTTTGAATCCAATGATTAACCTTGAGTCTTAGGTTTGATTTGGTTTGAATAAAATTAACTTTTTCGTGGTAAATATGAAGAATCCAGGGCTAGTCAATACCCTTCACATATATTTTGAATTTGTAGATGTGTGGAAATTAGGGTTAAATAATACATTTTTAATGAAGGAATAACTTCACTTTTGGTCGAACTAGTGAAATTCGAGCATTTTTTTAGTCTACTCTAGAATAACTAGCTCATTGTTTCATGTCATGGAGATAGTTTGTTTTGAAATAACTTCACTGGAGAGGAGAAATAGTGGTAAATATGTAAAATTTAGGATTAGCTTTCATGCAATTAACTAGTTTTTGCAAAAGTTAGTTCTATCATTAATTTTCAAAGACAACACATGAGCTTATCTGAACTAATAGGATAACTAGTTGAATTTGGATAAGTCTAGAGACATGTTTTTCTCTTGTGACTCACATGCCACTGCAATGGACCATTTGATTAGTGCAACCATTGTGGTTGTTAAGTTTGGAAAAGAAAGTGACACCATAAACTGTGACATGGTGTCCCACCTCTTCATGATGGGTGGAAATCAGCATTTAAAGGAATCTTTGATGATATTGCTTGATTCAAGTCACAATATAGAAAGAATAATTTGTAAACATATAAAGCTTCCAATCTCAAGATCTTTAGTTTTTACTTAATATTTTGTATAAGCTTGTCATATGAAACAAAATTGTTGATGCTTTTATTATGTACATATACATTTAAACTTCCACTTCTATCATGAAATATCCGAGATGCTACTTTTGTAATTATGACTCAAATAATATGTTTATTTGGTCAGTCTCGTATCGTTGGATTTCATAAAAGTTTACGAAGACAATATCTTGATGTTTATGTAAAAATGCTTGTTGGGCATCTTAAAATATATGGGAAATAATGCAAACAATTAATTAATATAATTAGTCTTTGTTAGTTGGGTCTGATAAAGTGATACATTATGTTGTAGTCTTCACAAGCTTTGGAAAACATTTTTCATATGCATGCACATGCTTGTCTTCGTGGTGGTGCTCTTATGGCAGTATTGTCCTACCTATATTTTTTTCTCCACTGATGTAAATGCAAGATATATTCCTCGCTTGTATATATTTTTTTGAGTATGGAAAGTGGAATCATGTGGCTAATATAAATTTCAATTTTTTCAAAGAGTATCTTTTTCAACAACTGCAAACATTCGCAAACAAATTTCATCTAATATTATCGCTTCTGTAATGGAAATAATTCCAACCTTGACCAACCTTCTTTTAGATAATGATACTAATGTATTTTGTATTTGTAATACATTTTGATATTATCTTGGGTGGTTTCCTTACACTAATGTATAAAGTTATGAATGCTTGTGGGTCTTACTTATATATAAAGTTGTGACTTCTAGTGTATCTTACTTATATATAAAGTTCTGAATACTTGTCGGTCTTCCTTATATATAAATTTATGACTGCTTGTGGGTCTTACTTATGGATTCTCCCTGGTGAAAAAATTAATTATATTTTAGGTGGTAGAGAATGCATCATTTTGCTTGGCTCGAATTGGAGAAGCTTGTGCTTCTTCTCTAGAAAAATTGAACAATGTCTCTAGCTATAGTCTAGTTTCGTAAGTTGCAAATCTGATATATGTCACTAATTCAGGCAGTTCCCGACATCTCTTAGTTATTCAACATACATGATAGTATAACCTTTTATAAAGTACTTTCAAGCAATAAGATCATTAAATTTTAACTCTAAATTAGGGACCTTTTACTAATTGGTCTACTCAAGTTTTTCTTTGACTTGGTGTAGGTTTTAATTAGGATTATTTCAACTTGTGCAAGCTACTCTACGTTATATATAAAGGAATTACTTAAAATGGGGATCTATGGCATCCTTAGAGACATTCTAGCCAGTTCTGGCGTTGTTTCACAGATAGTTGTTCCTTTTCCATAAAATAGGCCTCCTAATCAAATTACCTTCTTATCTAATCATTTATATGCAATAAGTGTCTTGTCTAATAATTTACATGTTTAGTGCTATTTTTTGTGAATATTTATGTGTTGTGAACATTTATGTGTTGGAAATAATAGATGTCAGAGGTTCTTAGGGAGTGAATGGTCCTTAGGTTAATTTTTGTTTTAATTGCACAAAATTTGTGGCTTAGATAGAGGTTAACTAATTTGGCTTTGATTTGAATATTGTCTTTCTAAGAACTATATAAATAGAGATCAATGACAAGGGGACATGCATATGCCATCTTTGTGATTGTTTGAACTATTTGAGTAACTTGGCTAACTTTTGAATCAAGTCATTTTGACACTTACTGTTAAATTCATGTAAAGATGAGATAATTCCTTAGAGATATACATCATTGGAAGCTATTGATATAGCATATATGTTAATTGATATTAAATTCAGGGACCTAAAACGAAGATTTGATTTCAATCGAAATAACTATTCTTTTCCTTATTCTCTAGATGTAAACAAATTATGATGAGCCAACAATGTTGTTGTACGTGAAAGGCTTGTGCCTTTTTAACTGTGAATGAAAGGTTGCATTTATTATTTTGTCATGAATTCCACCTCAATGTAATTTATGTTTCTTAATAATTTTCAATCCAAATGTGGTGCCTTCTTTTGCTTCTACTTGTTTGATATAGATTACATCAACTCTTAACCAAAGTTACAATATAGACTCTTCTAGAATTTTATACATCATAATCATGTGGCTAGACTTTTTTTCATGAATAATAGGGCTAATATGTCTTCCTCTCGAATTATGGTGGTGAAAGTAGGAAGGTCGACTTCTGAATAGAATAACTTTTAGATACATAATTTGATTGGCGTGATTCTTGCATCGTTGAAAAGGTCTTTGTGTGTAGAATAGTAAAAACGGTGCTACACTAAAGAGACAATTTTTACCCCAGAAAAAATTTCATTTGATGCTTCAAAATTCTCCTGGAATGTTTTAGACCCCGATTTTCCAAAATAGTCCCACTAGTAAAAATGGCTCTGATAGTGGATTCCTCCTCTTTTTCCACTTTGGAAGCATCTAGACGAATGAAAAACAATACAATGATCCAATCAGAATCACACCTCCCCATTTTGGGAGGATTTTGGTCAACAAAAGATTCTACTAAATGAGGTGAGGAAAATTTTCCTCCACCTTCTCTTTGGTCTACCATTTATCTTTGCCTAGAATTTTTCCTTTCAACCCAATCTGCCAAAGGTCATGCTACCCTTGTCTTGTAGTTCTATACCTCTTCTACAAAACTGTATCTTTTTTCAACTCTGCTTTGGCATCTAGTGCCAAATTCTCCACAAAAGGTAGGGCTTATTCCGCTTCTTGATCTAGCATTGAAGGCTCATGGAGTTTTGGATTCTCTACATTAACAACTAAGTAAATGCACATATATGGTGGTAAAATCAGTCGATAGGCATTATCACCCACCTTTTCAAGTATCTCAAAGGGACCATACCTCAGAGCCTTGATTTTATTACCAGACCCTTTTAGACTTTCCTTATTCAATTATAGTCTTACTCTATCTCCCATTTTCAACGATTTATTTCTCATGTGACTTCCACAATGCCTCTTGTACTTGTATATGGATATGCTTGATCTTCTCTATACATATGGGCACTTTCCTATTGAAGTGTGCACTTCTCTATTATAAGGTTGACGTATGTGTACCATCTTTTCATCCTAGGTGTTTGGATGCTTGTGTTTGTATCCCTTCAAAAGTTACACCAAAGTTCTAATGACTACTTTTGTCTGTCCATCTGTCTATGGATGGAATGTTATAAATCTCTTTAAATTTGTGTCCATCTTCTCCCACAATGTAGTCCAGAATGCACTAAAAAATATTGTGTCCCTGTCTAAAACGATTCTCCTTGGCATCCCAAAGTGCACCCAACCAAAGAACAAGTTTGTTTCTTCTTTCCAACTTATGGTCTTTTTATAGGGCATCAAAACACACATATTGTTATAACCTATCAACTGACATGAAAAATCAGTCATGTCCCTTCCTAATTGTTGTTAAACTTACCACAAAGTCCATGGAAATTATTTCCCAAGGACGAGTGGGTATAGGTAAGGGATGACATAGACCATGTTTTTTATTTCTGGGCTTGTTGGTACAACAAAGAATGCATCCCTAGCTATCTGTTCTTACATCTTGGGAAATATACATTCCTTTGCAAGTTGGCCACGAACTTTCGTACACCAAAGTGCCTCACAACCTTGGAGGTGTGAGCCTCTCTAATTAGCTACAATCGGTTGGCATTTAGGAACACATAGATTATCCAACTTGCAGATTAACCCATCTTGGAGATGGTGGTCAACTATATTGTCGCCATCATGCACATGACTCCGACTATGCAACTTCTGAAACACCTCCCTAAAATTATCATCGTTTAATATGCCTCTCTGTATGCATCATAAATGAATGGTTCCATGTACATTAGAGTTCCCAAAGATGTGATCTTTCATGTGGGTGGCCTTGAAAGCATGTCAACCAACTTATTTGTGTTTCATTTCTTATAGTTAATCATTAAATGAAATTGTTGTAGAAACTCCATCCATTTGTAATGTTTGGTCTGTTGTAGCTTACTTTGGGCTTGCGGGTACTGTAGCAGCTAGTGATCTATGTGGATTACTGTCTCATTTCCCATCAAATAATGCTTCCACTTCTTCACAACTTGCACCAAGGCATATATCTCCTTTTCATAGGTAGGGTAGTTAATATCTTCCCCATGAAATACTTCAAAATATTAGCGTACATGCCTTCCTCCCCGCATAAGACCAATCCCATAGCATACCTACTCGCATTTGTATCCACTTCAAAAAACTGTCGCAAGTTTGTTAATGTTAAAACTAGTTCTTGACTAATATTCTTCTTTAGCTCCTCGAAAACCTTTGTTGACCCTTTCCCCATTGAAAATTTCTTGTCACTTGTTGTTATGGTGTGGAGTGGGGTTTCTAACACAGAAAATGAAGCTATGAATTTCCTTAGATACTATGTTGCCCCAAAGAAAATATTGACCTCAAAAACATTAGTAGGCATTGGCCATTTCATGATGCATCCATGATCTTGGATAGATCTATCTTCAACTCTCTTCCACCTATCACATAATCCGGATACGCCAAAGACTGTTGTGAAAACTCACACTTGATATTTTCTAGTAACTAATGGTCCTTTAATATCTCTAGCACCCATGTCAAACGTGATATGTGTTGCTCCTAGGTAGAATTGTATACTAGTATATCATCCATATAGAAAATAAAAAATGAATAAATAAAATAGCACAATATATCATTCATTAATCTCATAAATGTATTTGGTGCATTGCATAGGCCAAATGGCATAACTAAAAGCTTATGTAAACCTTTCCTAGTTTTGAATGCAGTCTTCCAGGTATCTTCTTCTTTGACTCAAAATTGGTAATATCTAGACTTTAAGTCTAACTTGGTGATGTATTTATCTTGTTGTAACTGGTCTGAAAAATCATCTATCCTAGGCAAGGAGTACCTATTATTTAGCATGAACAATAGATCTCATTCTCCACTTCCCTCTTAGGTGGTAACCCTTTAGGCTCCCAGAACACATCCTTGTATGTCTATAGAAACTCTTTGAGTTGTTGTTTTTATTTCTTAGTAAACCCCTCCAGGAATGCCCTAACTCCTATTGAATATTCTACATACTAAGTTTCTCTTAGAAACAATAAAACATACCTCTTGCTGGAAGTGATTAATTTCATGGCTTGGTTGGCACTTACCAGCAAATTTTTTTACTTGCCTTTGTGCAAATTGATGGTGATCGATTCTCGATCCTCGATGAGATGATATTGGTTGGCTCTCTACATGAATATTGCATCTCACATATACATGTAGGGACTCCCAAACAAAACTCCATATACATCAAGGGGAACCACATCTAGTTCTAATTTATTAATAAAATCAACACTAATGGAAAATTTATTTTTCCACTATTTTGTTGCCATCAGCTTTAGATCCTTCTTTACCCATCCCAATGGACACGGGCTTGGATGATCATGAACTTTGAATCCTGATTTATTGACTATATCTATTGCAATGAGATTCACCTGTGATCTTGAGTCAAACAAAGCATCAATCTTAGTCTTCTTGACCTGTATCTTTATATGGAACAGTTTGGTCATTTCTCTCTCTTCCTATTGTTGAAGGCTACACAGATTCACCTCCTTCTGCATTGAGTTCATACGATCTTCTTAGCCACATCAAAGCCACTTTCAAATTCGTTGCTCAAATTAGTGTCCATGAGATTTTTTTTTTATCATATTTCTTTTTGTTCTTCGGGTTAAGCTTTGGATGCAACTTCGAACACTTATCCTCTATATGGTCGTAAATGTTGCAATGGTTGTTGGGATCTTTGCATTGGTGTGTTTTGGCTGATGTCTTTTTATCTTTTCACCCTTTCTTCTTCTTCCCCTCCTTATAGGTGTCTTGTTACTCCTCCTTCTTTGATACATTTTATTGTGCTTTCTTTAAGCCTATATTCTCTAGATATTATGCTTGTAGACAAGCCTCATCTATTGACATGGGGTTGAATAAGATCACTTGTTCCCATAGATGGAAAAGTAGACCCCTCAAATACTTGAGTACATCTATATCATTTGGGTAGATACCCATCATTATGGCCATCTTTCTAAACTCTTTGGTATACTCTTACACACTTTTCCCTACCTTTTGCTTGAAGTAGTGCCACGAAATCCACTAGTCCTCTACATAACTAATAGGCTAAAATTGTGACTTTATGAGGATTTTAAATTCCTCCCAGTTAGTCACTAGAGTTTATCCATTACCTTAAGTTTTCCATGTGGCTTTCCCACAAAGTGAGGGCATGACCCTCAAATTTTTGTCGCACAAATTAAATCTTATGTTCTTCCTCAATTTGATGGAAACTAAAATACACTTCCAGTTGTTGGAACTAATGATTTAGCTTCAGACCCTCAACCTCCCCAATTTATGGCTTGATATCAACCTTCACTTCCATTTTGAGTAGTGCATGTGATTGATTCACTATACTAGAACTGGATTGATACTTTTTGGGTTCTTTCTTTGGATGGTTCTCTGTTTCTTCCCAATCTCTTGGTCCACCTCCTGATTTGTCCTCTACATTTGAACACTCATCTTCCCCAAATATCCCAAGCTTGTTGTTTATGGCCGCCATGAGGATATTTACATAGGAAATCAACTCACAAAAAGATAGAAAAAATAGATAAACACCTTAGAATTCAGCCTCTTCGAGGGGGAAACCTCCTTTACATTACAGAAATGAACAATTATTGGATGATACAAATGACTAAACCTCCCTTCTATATATAGGAGTCTAAGGGGTCACAATATAATCAAGCCGACATAACAGTAGTAACATAAGGGAAAAAAATAACAATATGGGGATAATAGGGGCACAATAATAACAATAAGGGATACAATGACAATAGTAATGGGGGAATCACTAGTATTATAGGGGCCAAACATTCTAACCATGAAAACCTATCCCTTGTAGGATCATAAGGGTTATTCACAAATTCATTAACCATAATTATGGTTTTATGACTTTTGGCCCATCTGATCTAGAGCCCTTGCAAATCTCCACACTATACCCAAAGACACTTGCTTTTATACTAAAATGATCCATAAAATTTCATCAATATTCCATTAGACAGTTCATCACAACATATTTGATAAAATTATATTTAAAATGTGAAATTCTACACTATTATAGTTTTATTTCTATTTACATTTATAGATATGTAGATTACTATAAAAATGTATGCATGCAAATTAAAATTATGCAGAAAATAAATAACATCAAAATAAATATCTCACACACACATTTGACACAAGACATGACCTAGGAAACCCTTTCGAGAGAAAAACCCATCTGGAAGGTGAGATCGCTCTGCTCTCTTTGTCTGAATTGAAATATGGTTGCGAGTACAAAAAATTATGGCTTGTGGCACATGGGCTACTACATTGCATAAGTCCTTTCGGTGTGATCTACCACCTATCCCTATTGGTTATTTTTTCTCAACTATTGAAAAAATGCACTCGAAAGAATGGAACCCATTTTCCTACTAGTGGCTCGATTATAACACAGCCTGATAGCCTACATGTGGTTAGGTTTAACTACCTCAACTCATAACCAGAGTTACAATATAGACTCTTCTAGAGTATTTTACATCATAATCATGTATCTAGCACCCTTTTCATGAATAATTGGGTTGACTTTGCATCCTCTCAAATTATCGTGGTGAAAACAGGTAGGTCAACTTCTTGGTGGCATAACTTTCGCATACAGACTTCAATTGATGCGGTTCTTGCAATGTTTGAAAGGTATCTATTTGTAGAATAGAAAAAATTGGCATTATGCTAAAGCATAAAATTTTTACCCCAAAAAAACATCGTTTGATGCCTCAAAATGCTCCGAGAAGGTTTCAGACCCCAATTTGTCAAATTGATCACGCCAGTAAAAACGGTCCTAAGAGTGGATTCCTCCACTTTTTCTACTATGGACGCATCGAGATGAATGGCAAATAATATAATGATCCAATCCAAATAAAAAAAGAACAAGAAAAATACCATGAAATATAAGAGATTTGGTTAAGTCAACGAAAAATAAGGAGGAAATCACTAACAAAATAAAGATAACATTAATTCTCACATCTAAATTCAAAAACAAATTATGATATAACGAAGTATTAAAATATACAGGAAAATTAAGATATTATGAGGAGAATATCAATTTTAATTGAAAAGATTAAACACATCTTTTTATTTTAGTTAGTGTAAAGTATACAATCATTATTAAAATAAAAACAATTTCTTGCAAGTTTTTTGGTGATGAGACCTTCAAAATATGGGGATTTCTCTAGGAAGATACATAGATAGGTTTGAACCCAAAGATGGCATGTTTACTTGTGCTCATATAGAGAATGGTTTCCTAGAGGTAATCTAACATTTTCTGGACAATTGGTCTTCCATTCAAGAAGTGAATTATGATTATCTCTCTTTCAAATGCAAATATTTTTCACGAATACGATCGTTTTACCATAAATTATCCCAAGTTGTAAGGTGCTCCTATTCATTCAGGAATAAGGATATCAATGGAATTCTTAAGAGAAGGAGAGGCTATAATATGAAACAAGTTCTTGAAACCCCCCTAAGAGTTGCCTTAAGGTGTCAC
This sequence comes from Pinus taeda, assembly GCA_000404065.3. Classification (NCBI taxonomy): domain Eukaryota; kingdom Viridiplantae; phylum Streptophyta; class Pinopsida; order Pinales; family Pinaceae; genus Pinus; species Pinus taeda. The sequence goes on from APFE030731197.1 coordinate 117,998, forward strand.
CACCTCCCTTTCATCCGACGAGGGATCGTTTTTCCTCAAATTCACAAGCTCATTGTTCCCTTAAAAACCATTTCAAAGTTTTAAACAATGTATAGAATATTTAAAAATCTCAAAAAATCATAGCTAATATTCATGAAAATGAAGCTCTCCCAAAAAACAAGAAGATGACGGGGGTATGCTCCCCCTAGAAGATGTTACATAACTAATTCAAGACCAAGAAGAAGACAAGTCTAAGGAAGAAGGAGAGGTTCTCCTCTCTCCAAAAATCCCAAAAAATACCCTCAACTTCCCCTCTTCAACTAATGAGAAGTATGAGGATGATCTAGCCTATGATTCTTCCTTGGTAAGGTCCCATAAAAAGGCTAGAAGAAAAACCAATAGGGAGTCACTTAGAAAATGATGAGAAAGAAATATAACTTGGAACCAAAATTTCTATCAAACTAACTTTTAACAAAGTCACTAGAATTTTGAAGAAACAGGTTGGAGCGCCCCCACTCAAGGGGCCTTTCCCAAATCTTTAGGTAAATGATGAAGGTTCTCTCTTGGAACTAAAGGGGTCTTGGAAATTAAAAAATGACATTATAAATTGAGAATATACTTAAGGAAGAAAAAACCCTAATTTTATTTCTCTAGGAGACAAAGTTGAATGAGGATGAAGTTTGTTCCAAAGGAGAAGCATTTGGAGAGACTACAAGGCCTTAATGGTTGGATCTAGAGGAGCTTATAAAGGAGTATGCACTATTTGGGATCCTTTTTCATTTCATAAACATCAGGAATATAAATCACCACATTAGATATCAAGCGATCTCCTTCACGTGACTACCAAAAAATTGTATATTTTTGTTAATGTATATATGTCTATATCTTATCAAGAAAAAATATGTTGTTGGAACTCCTTATGTATTTTATATAGCTCAAAACATAAAGCTAATCTCATTTTTGCAGGTGGGAAGAAAAGAGGTTCACTGGTTAGAGACCCATCTCAAAAATATATGGAAGATCGCATGGCTCATATGAATTTAATATACATAAAACTTCGTAAGAGAAAATTCACATGGAATAATCGTCATGCAGTAATGTGATTGTCAAGTTCGACATATTTTTGGTTAGCACTTATTTCTGAGAGAATAAATTCTCCTTTTCCTCTAAGGCTTTGGCTTGGGGAAGCTCAAAACATAATAACATTTCTTTAGAGGTTCATTATTCAATGTATTATGGCCCACTTTCTTTCAGATTCAATCTCCTTTACATTTCCACTGAATGTCTCTCTGATATTACTTCTAAGCCTTGGAACATTTGGCTAGTTAGTTCTCCAAGTTTCATTTGGGAGGAAAATATTAAGGCCACATAAATCTCCCTCCAAACTTTGGTAAAGGAAAGATACCAAGCTAGAGAGTCGAAAGTTATGATCCATAGACTAAGAAGCACTTCATCAAAGAATGGAAAATTAAAGTCCTTCCATTGAAAACTACTTGGAAGAAAAGAATATTTTTGAATATTCCACTCAACCTTGAAATCGGAAGAAATCTAAAATATAGAAGTTTATGGATCAAAGTAGAAGACACGAACACCAAATTTTTTCACATCAAATCTAAAATGGGGCTATGGAAAAACAATGTCAAATCCATTTTGGTAGAATAGAAAGGAATATCATCTTATGACTATTAATGATGAATCTTTTTAAGCATTATAAAGATATGTATGTAAAGCAAGAAGAAAAACATCTCGTAGAAGAAGACATAATGACTAAGGTATTCTACATTTCATATCCCAAGAGGACAATCAATAACTTTTGATATCGATATGAGAGGAAGATGGAAGATGCTCAAGTTTTTCAATCCAAATAAAGATCCTAGTTTGAATGGATTCTATGCCCACTTTTATCAGCATTGTTGGTCAGCTATCAAATTTTATTTATGCAAGATGGTGGATTTCCTGTTTTTCCATGCTAAGACGGGAGAAGGGATCAACTCGACATTCCTTTCTATAATTCTGAAAGAGATTAAACCATACTACTTTTCCATATTTAGGCCCAACTCTATATGTAATGTCTCATATAAAAAAAATTCCAAAATTATTTCCTCATGTTTAAAATCTTCATTACCTAAGATATTTTATGAAAACCAAGGGGGTCTTGTCAGTAAAAGGAAGATAATTGGCCATATAATTTTGGTCCAAGAAGTTGTTCACTCGAGCAAAAGTAGGAAAGAGAAGGGTATGCTTATACAGTTAAATATGGACAATGCCCTTGAAATCTAGTTAGGCACTCCTTTTTATTCTCTGTGATTAGGAAATTTGGCTCTAACAATAAATTTAAAGTGGATAGTAGTTGTAGCGAACATCCATTGGTTTCCCCTTTTGTTAATGGAAGATCAATGGGATTATTTAATGACACCTATGGATTAGGCAAGGTTGTTCCCTCTCCACTGTGATTTATATTCTTAGCCATGAATCCCCAAGTTGAAGGATAAATTTTGAAAGAATATCGAGATACATTCTGGGTATCTTGTATATGAGAGGGGTCAAGAACATCAACCAGGCGCAATTTGAAAGTGATACCCTACTTCTAAGAGGAGAATCCATAACCATTTCCAAAACTTTTAAAATATTTTTGGACTACTTCATGCCAACGTTGGGAAGATTATTTAAGTTGGAAAATTTTTATTTATTCCTAGAATATTGGCCCCAAAAAGAAAATTATTTTTTTCTAGATCAATGGGGTTCCTTGTCTTAGACTCTTGTAGCTCATTTTCTTATTTGGGGATGTCCATCTCTGTATAGATTTTTCCTCACCTTGCTTGGACCCAATTGTTAGATAAATTCAAAGTAAAATTCTCCCAGTGGAGAGCTCAATAGTTGAATTCATCTAGAAGATTTGTTCTAATAAAGTTTGTTCTCTCTGACCTTCCCTTTTTTAAATTAAAAACTCTCTTAAGTAAAAAAGGAGGGAAGTCAAATAAAAAAATATTTCATTTAATAAATTGGGCACTAGTGTAAGAAAATTCCTATTGCAAGGAGGGAAGTCAAATAAAAAAATATTTCATTTAATAAATTGGGCACTAGTGAATACCCAAAAACTCCATGGGTGTCTTGACATGAAAGACTTATCTCTCACAAATTTAGCTTTGGGTAGAAAATTGGTTTAGAGGTAGATTGTTAATAAAAATGATTTGTGGAAAAAGGTTTTGGTCAAGAAATACTTCTAAGGAGCTAGGAGGAATTGCTTGGAAACACCTTCCCAAGTTAAGGGAGGTTCATAGATATGGAGTCTCATCTCAGTCGCCCTCTTGTTAACCAAATAAATATTATCTTGGATCCTTAGATATGGACATGAGATAAATTATTGGAAATCCTCCATTTTGGGGAATTCTCCTCTTGAAAATCGAAGTTGCCTCTTTCCTCTTCAATCATGGGTTTTAGGTAGAGAAAATTATCTTTGTCCCACATTTCTTCATGGTATAAAGATGGAGATTGGTTTCGATGGTATTGGGGAAGAGTACCCCCTACTCTAACACTAACACTGCAATTTCTTTCACTTCGCCTTTTTATAAATACTGCACGCTCTACCGCACATAGAATTTGTTGTAATTCAATATTTGCCTTTTCACATTTTCCTTCCCAATGGGGTATAAATGTGACCGTCACTCCATGACGGGTTTGATGAAATTTCTTTCAAAAACTATGTCACGTATAAATTTGGCAAGCTTTCTGCTCCAACTACCATTCTTTATATATATTACCATTTACATGCGTTACCTAATTTTTTATTTTTTTTCTAAAAATCATATTAATATTTAATATTTAAAATGTGCGTTTTCCAAATAAAAATTTTTAGTTTAATAAAGTTTTTCTCATGTAATAAAATTTATAAGTTCTAATAAAGTTATCCCATTAATTTTATTCAGGTATTTTTAAAAGAAACCATTAATTTTAATTTTTTTTAAAATTTAGGAAAGTTTTGAAAATAGTTATTTGGCTCAAATAAATAAGAAAAGTTATTTTCTTGATCTATGTTAATAATTAAACAAAGGTTTCATAGTACCTAGTAAGTTAGTTTAATTAAACTAAAAATAATAATAACAGATTTTATCACAAAAATAAACTAATTAATAAAATATGATTAACTAAAAAATTAAGAAATATGATTAACTAGTATTGTTTATATTAAAACACACACACACACATATATATAACAACTCATCTTAAATTATAAATATAGAGAAGAAACTATAATCATGAAAAATGGAGAAATAAAAAACATATAAAAATTAGAAATTAAATAAAATAAAATAAAACTAAAAACAAAAATTACTAAATAACTCATAATAACACTTTAACTAGTCATCTTACAAATACATAAATTTATATAATAATAAAAAATTACAAAAACTGAATTCTTGATGTTAAACTTTAGATAAACGGCAAAAAAAAATGGTCAGAGACAAACTAATATGTAGTCAAAGCTAAAATGATTGAGTCTCAAGCTTTAAGTTTTAGGTTTAACTGTGCATCATGTGCAATTTCATACTGTGAGTGAAAAAGATATGTTTCTAACACATCCAAAGACTCACTGTGGATGAGTATTGTTTGGACCTACGGTCCGTGCGATGAGCAGGGCGACTCCACCGTGCAAAGGACGTGCGAAATATGAAACGAAACAAACCAAGAAATGAGTTTATAAGGTGTTGAGCAAGTTGAGGGGGTGGTCCCATTAGTTGGGCGGGCCGACCCTCCTCTTGGGCAAGACAACACATGTTGAACGAGTCGGCTTGGGCGTTTGGTGTGGGTCGGCTGGGTGACATAACCCGCCACCCACTCGTATATATTAGAGGGTGTTTGGAGGCAAACGACCATCATTCGATCAACACGAGTTTGAACAAGGAGTTATGAAGTGCGTGGATGAGCCCGCACGATGGGTAGAACTCGGGTGGAAAACTCGTTCGGAAAATTCGTTCGAGAAGTCGTTCGAGGAAGTCATTCGAGAAGTCGTTCGAGAATTCATTCGAGGAAGTCATTTGGAAAAGTCGTTTGAGAAGTCGTTCAAGGAAGTCATTCAAGGAATTCATTCGAGAAGTTGTTCGAGGAAGTCATTCGAGAATTCGTTCGAGGAAGTCGTTTGAGGAAGTCGTTCGAGAAGTCGTTTGAGGAAGTCGTTCGAGAAGTCGTTTAGAAAAGTCATTCGGAAAATCGTTCAGAAAGATCATTCAGACATAACTCGGGGGAGGTTGTTCGCGCGCCCTGGGCAAGGTCGTGTGGCGACCCGGGTGAGGTCGTTCGGGAGAGCCGGGTGAAGTCGTGTGGCGACCCGGGTGAGGTCGTTCGGGCCAACCGGGTGAAGTCGTGTGGCGACCCGGCTGAAGTCGTGTGGCGACCCGGGTGAAGTCGTGTGGCAACTTGGGTGAACGAGTTGGGTGAACGGGTGAACGGGTGGACGTGCAGACGGGTGGTCGGGTGAGGGTGCGTCGTGCACACCAAAACGAAGAATCGTGCAGACGGGCGACCCGGGTAGGGCACGCCATGCACGACGAAACAGTGGAAACAGTGAAGTGTTGAGATTGTGAACGGAGGTGTGACTCGTGCGGAGGCGCCTGTGTGTGGCGACTTGGTTACGACGAGGCGCGCCCAAGTTGGGAAAACAACACGATTGTGTGATGAGGTGAACGAAGGGTTAGTGAGTCGTGCGGCGACTGTGCGAAGGTGCCGACGAGTTAGGTAACCGAGTTTGCTGAAGTTGAAAATTGGCTAAGTGTAGATTTGGGGTTTCCCAAGATTTAACTTGTACTTTGTAAAAGTGAAGATTGTATAATATATGATACGGGCAGACTCATATTGCAAGGAGTTGACCCTCCCTTTATACTGTTGTGCATTTCTCTTGTATAATGATGTTTATGTGAATGTCATGGGCTTTCACTTTTATAAAGGATAAAAGAATAATACTTGGTTGTGAAACACAAACTAAGTAGGATAAGTGGTTAGGCATAGTCCACGAACATAAGTATTGGTGAAAGGAAAGTGTTCGGTGGTGCCGCACCTCGCTATAAGCGGTTGAAAGACTACCGCAGGTGTAAGGGCGTGACAGGTAGTATCAAAGAAAGCTAATGACTGGGTTGACGATGAAGTGTTGATCCCATTGCATTATCGTGACAGTTGGTATCATAGCTGATTCAGGTGAAGTGCAAACGAAGGAAGCTGATTCTACAAAGGCCGAAGACTTGAAAGGAAGTTCAAGTTTTGTAGCTAACAGATAGAATCAAGAGTTGGTTCGGTCTTGCAGGGAGAACCTCGTGAATGGTGAAGAATCAAGAAGGATGTCTATCTTGCAGGAAATGGGTTTTGCAACCTTCAAGGAATTTGAAGGGAGTCTACTTAAGAATCAAGGAAAGTTGAACAAAGGTTTGCAGAATGGGGCAAAGGCTTGTGTCTAGTCAATTTAACGTCTTAAATTGCTCTACATAAATTATCAATCCGGGTATCGTAAACTGATGAAGTGTGGTGCACCATATGTGCTTAGTTAACCTTTTTCTTACTTTAGTTTGTTTTTGGATTTATCTTTCCCTAATGTGTGATGGTGATGATGAAAGTGAAGTATGGAGTATAGATGGTGATGGTTTCTACAATGATTTTCTCAAACTTGAAAGTGCTTAAAAAGAAAACTTTAAAACAACTAAAATGAAATCAATTCTTAAGAGAAAATAAATGCATCAAATGGTGAACTAATGACAATGGCCCAATATCCTTGCTGCTGAATGAAAATAAAGTAAAAACTAAAAGCAACTCAAACTAAAAGCAAAGCAACTAATTCACACTACTTAAACTCTTCAGAGCCTTTACCCTTCAGCTCAATCTACCTTGTGGGAAGCAATCATGAACAAGTCAAGCAATATGATATCTAAATGGCAAGAAATTAAATTGCATAAAATAAACTAGTCACACTACTTGAACTCTTCTGGTCCTTTACCCTTCAGCTCAATCTACCTTGTGGGAAGCAACCATGAATAAGTTTAAGCAATATGATAACTAAATCACACTACAATTAGTAATATTCTGATTTCTTGCTAATAGAGTCACTTTGACTATAGAAAGAAACCATAAACTGGTGAGCAGTGTGATATCTAAATAACAGAAAAATAAATAAGCAAATCACAGCTTGGAAAAGACAGTGCTGAAATTAAACTTCAGAAAATGAAAGTTAGCAGGAAGGACAAGATGATCTCATATGCCAATAGTTATCAGAAAGATGAAAATATTCCAATAGTTATCACTAATATACAATCAACCGGTTGAACACACTTGCATGAATTAAAATTGCATGAATGAAAAATCTAATCTATTAAACTTGAAAGCAATCAAATGACATAATGAAATAAAAGAAAATATTTACAAAATGAAATCTACTTTACCTTACATTCTAATATGCTCCATGACATCTACTTCACATCTCCTTCCATGTTGAGAACATCAAAGCTTTATTCAATTCTTCAAAATTACAAAGTGCAACAAAGCTCTCCAAAACTTTCAAAAGCCATCAAGGAAAAACTACAAACTCCAAGCTAAAGAACTAACTCTCGTAAGCTAAGCTAACAAATGAAGGAGAGAGAACTCATATTTATACAAAAAGATGAGAAGTCATCTCATTAATGAGAGTCCATGAATCTCTCCCTCTACCTCTAGAGTCCTAATCAAAATAGGAACTGATAAGACACATGTCTTCTTAGAGTTACAATACAATTAGGAGATGTGACACATATTCTCATGATCCCATGATTCTTTCCACTCAAATTCGAATTTGGCCTTAGAGTGCCACATAAGGGTCTTCTAGAAGCCTCCTTTCAACCTACACATGTCAACAATCTCAACCCATTGGTTAGGTATAAGCTTATGCACATTATTTCCTAAATTTTAACCACAAATTCACTAAAAAGGCTTAGAATTAATAAAGATTGGAAAAACATAAGTGTGGCCCAATGATAATGAAAGTGGGATGAATGTGGTGACATAGTAGTGAAATTGAGGTGATATAATGGACATAATAGTGAAAGCATAATGGAAATGAATGACATTTTCAAGACTCAACATAACCCCCAACTGAAGCTATTGCATGTCCTCATGCAATATATATTACATTAACTCTTTTGATCCTTGAGCTTTGGCTTAAATTTGCATGATATCATTTGATAACTTCATATTTCTGCAAAGTGTTTTACTTGAATTGAAACATGGTTGGTTCTTGTGTTACAACCAT